>MU669330.1:59832-92928 GCA_026770625.1 Nicotiana glauca
GCATATGGATGTTGCCCCATTAAAAATCTTGCCGGTAAAACCCATTAGGGATAAAATTTAGTCTAAGGGAAAAAGAGCGCAATGTATGCTTTAAAACCCAAGGTCTTCGAGGTGGAGGACACTTCGATTAGTCTCAATCGAACACCTGTAATAAGTTAGTATAAAACATAAATGAAAATGAGAGGGTTTTACCTTAGCAATGATGGCGTTCGAGCCTCGATAGATTTCAATTGCTTGCTCTGCGGATGTGGCACGGTCCTTTATTCACTCATTCGGATATAGCCGAGAATGCTGGTTGTGGTCGCTACCTAATTGTTTACTTGTCTTTTGGCTTATTTGATATAGGAGGGCGTCGATTCCAGTGCCATGTCGTGCACCACTAACATCTCTCTTGTTGCATACTTCTCCCCGTATACTGTTGTTACTCCATACTTGGTTGGAAATTTCATCGTTTGATGAAGGGTTGATGGCACTGCCCTCATATTGTGTATCCAGGGCCTTCCAAGTAGGGCATTGTATCTCATGTCACCTTTAATGACATGAAACATGGTGTTTTGGATTGTACCTCCATGTTTACTGGGAGGATGATTTCCCCTTTTGTTGTCTCGCTCGCCATGTTGAATCTATTGAGGACTCGAGAGGCGGGTACGATCTGGTCGAGCAGTTCAAGTTGCTCCACCACCCTCGACCTGATTATGTTGGCTGAGCTACTTGGATCCACAAGCACTAGTTTAATTTGAATTTTATTCAGAAGAAAAGAAATTACCAGTGCGTCATTATGAGGTTGAGACAAGGTCTCGATGTCATCCTCTCTGAACGTGAGAGCATCCTCTGGTATGTAACTCCGAGATCGATTTTCCCTGGTGATGGATATTTTGTCCGTTTGACAACGGGTCCATGTGGGGAGTCGACCCCTCCAATGATCATGTGGATGACGTGTTGTGGTTCTTCTAGTTCATTTTTCCTATTTGCCTCTCTTTCTCAAAATTGGTTTTTAGCTCGGTCGCTGAGGAATTCTTGAAGGTGCCCTTTGCCGATCAGTCGGGCTACCTTTTCTTGAAGATGTCTGCAATCCTCGGTCTTGTAATCGGGAGTACCATGATACTTACATACCAAGTTAGGGTTCCTCTTTGAAGGGTTCGACAGTATGGGTTTTGGCCACCTGGTATCTTTTATTTTACCTATGGCTGATACGATGCCCGAGACATCGACGTTGAAGTCGTACTCAGATAGCTGGGGTGCCTCTATCGGCCCAGTGTGCGTATCGAACCCGGCTTTACTCATGAGGTCCCCGGGAATTTTGACCTTGATCTATCCTTCGATCACCTCTAGATGCATTACGCCTCGGGGCATTTCTTCGATCTTCTACATACTGCTAGTATCTTTCCTTGTTTGGTCTTGACTCCATTAATGTAAACTCTTTGTTCCTTTGTAAAGAGCCTGCTAGGATATACTGAGCCTGAGTAGGCTCCTAATCAGTCATCTTCGACCCTGATCTTTGATTGGTACCTATTGTGCACATCCGCTCTGGTCACAGCAAAATATTCGATCAATTTTTTTTAATTGCTTAAAGCTACCGAGCTTCGTTCGTTCAAGCCTTGAGTGAAGGCCTGTACTGCCCAGTTATCGGAGACTTGTGTTAATTACATTCGATCCATATGAAAGCGAGATACAAATTCCCTTAGCATCTCGTTATCTCTATTGTTCATTGAAGACATCGGACTTCTTGGTGGCGACCTTGATGGCACCAGCGTGTGCCCTCACAAAAGAATCTGTAAACATGGCAATTGAATCTATTGAATTTGGGGAAAGGTTATGATACCACATCATATCCCCCTTCGACAATGTTTCTCCAAATTTTCTCAACAGGGCAGACTCAATTTTGTCATCCTTTAAGTCATTCCCTTTTACAACACAAATATAAGCGGTGATGAGCTCATTGGGGTCCGGGGTCCCGTTATATTACGGGACATCGGGCATTCTGAATTTCTTTGGGATGGGCTTCGGAACTGCACTCGGTGGGAATGGTTTCTGTATGAACTTCTTTGAATCTACGCCCTTCAAAATTGGGGGCTCGCTCGGGATCTGATCGACCCTCAAGTTATAAGCCTCCACCCTTTATTGTTATCCTCTATCTTCTTTTCACCTGATTCTATTCTTTTGGTGAGGTCCTCGAGCATCTTCATAATAGCTGGGTTTGTTGCTGACCCATTGTTACTCGACCCCTCTGGTGCCTGCTCGTCTCGAGGAGCCATTTCCGGTGTAGCTGTGCTTGGAGTTGTTTTTGACTTTGCAGCTGAGCAATAGCCACTTGTTGTGCTTACAACATCTCAAAAATATCTTGAAGGCTAACTTCTCTTTCCTCCCCACGCACACTCTCATTGGTATGAGAGATCACATCAACATGTACAACGTTGCGTGAGCCCACGTCGACAGGGATTTATGCTGGTTCCACCCCTGAGTTTTGCGGTGGTACACCGGCATCTCCACCATTCTCTCCATGAAGCCCAATACCATTGTTTTCATGTGCATTTGCTGAGTTAGACATTTTTTACCTAAAATCAGATATTCTTGGACAAGAAAAAGTGTGAAGAATAACTTATATTTCCAGAATACTAGCACAAAAACAACCACTATTATTTTTAGTCCCACGGTGGGCGCCAAAATATTTACCTTGAAAATGGTATTTGCAATTATATTTGATTTTGTGGTTCTAAAAATATGTGATTTATTTTTATACTCGTTTTTAGGCAATAGATGCTAAGTGTAAGTAAAGAGAGTAAGATATGCAAACCGATATAGTCGCAAAGCTCGACCTCGAAGTCTAGCTAGGGCAGCTAGCGATGAGCGCTTGATGAAGAAACGATGGCAATGAAGGCCTCTAAGATAGATTTCTACGGTTAATAATGGGAGCACGTGATTTTTGTCCTATATATGAATAATTCCCAAAAATTTAAACAAAATAATTTCTTTATTATTTTATAATTTTTTGTGAATTTTGTGGCATTTTCTGGTAATTGTTGCATTTTATTTGTTCATTTTAATTCATATGAAAATACAAAAATGGAAAAAAACAAAAATAAGAAAAGGAAAAGGGAAACAAAATGAAAAGGAAAAAATCAAAAGAAATGCAAAAGGTGGCTGGTCTTTAAGACCTGACTTGGGCCCAGACATTTTAGCCCAAAACAAAAACGCCTAAGAACCAGCCCAAAACCACTCAAACCCGGTCTGGCCCAAGGGAACCCAAAACGACGTTGTTTCATGTCGTTAAATTTGAGCCCTTCATTTCCCTGATCCAACGGCCTAGAACCTGCCCCTATTTTACATATTACTGTCCGAAATAAATCAGTCAACCCTAAAACAAATCTCATCTTCCTCGTACTAGAGCCTGTAACACTGCCGGAGCCGCCGCCGGCGGTAAATGCCACCCATGCCAACAGCCACCCAATTTACACCACCGGTTCACCTTGGCCCCCTCTTTCCAGCCATACCAATGGCTTCCTTCAAATCATAGCCAATCTTGTCGAATATCTGATCTAAATTTTCCAGCCAAAATACAACATTGTCCAAACTGGCTCAAAATTACACCACCGAGGCTCCTCACCACTCTCGTCCCAAAATACCAATTAGTTTTGTTCGAACCAATTTGGAACTCCTCGAATTTGAATTCAAAGGTTTTTCGGCGAAACCCTAAATACACCAAATTGTACCAGATTAGCACAATGTGATACTCTCACCCTTTGCATGAAGGTTCCACCATCTAGGGCGTTCAATTGTCACCGGAATAGGCCAAATTTGAAAAAGTTGACTCACTAGAGTTCCTTTTCAGTAAGTTTTGCCCTTGGGCTTTTCTGTTTCTTTCTTTGTTTTCTTGTGTCCTCGTGCTTCTGTGTATTAGGCTCATGTAGATGCTAATTGATAATATAAGTTTAATCTCGTCATTAATCTAATTTTGATTGTTCTTTCTTAGTCGACCTTATTAGTATGTAGGTTAATTAGCATTTTTCTTTCTAATGATTGTTGTTCCTTTTCATTTCTTTTAAATCCTACCATTCCGGTTGACATTATGGTATTTTAATTGTCTGTATTTTCTAATTAATTCATATTCAGAAGTGTTTGACCAATTTGGTTTGAGCCTTTGATTAGTGTTAACCCGTTCTTAGTAGCTAATTAATTTTAAGCAGTTAGTCTAGTATAATTAGAATAGTTAGAGAGTTGTTTGGGTGTTAATATAGTTAGTTGAACAAGGAGGGTAATTTAGGGAGATAGCGAGGGCAGGATAGGAAATTCAAGGCTTGGAATTTGTTAGAAACTGAAATGGAGGCCCTGGGACATGCTAGAATAGGACTTTAGGGTAAATTTCCATAATCGTAGGGACTTACTTGTGTGGCAAGTTAGAAAATAAGGGGTTAAAAGCTAAATTGAGTGAGGGGCCTAAAGGGAAAACTAAAATTTGAGGCTCACTCTTGGTTGCCTATAAAAGGGCATCCAAATACCTTGAGGGGGGCTTCCTTTTCAGCCATATAATTGCCCCCTAAATTCCCTTTAGGTTTTTAGATCTAAGGTGGAAATTGAAATTTCAAAAAACAAACAAAAAATCAGAAAAAAATAGAAAACCAAAAGCACTGTTCCATTGCTTTTCTCCTTAGGTTATTTTCAAATTCTAGCTTAGTTCAATTCTCATATCCTTTTAACAAAAACCAAAAAAATAGCTCGAACTATGTTGTCCTATTCAGTACTCGAAGTTTGAGATCACTAGAATCATCTGAACATTAGTAGTGAGTTATCCGAGTTGGCTTTGTTTTGTTTAAGTTGGCTGTGAATGTTGGATTTGTTTCTGAGCATTTTGGTACTGCTTGGGGTGGTTCTGCAATCCTATTTGGGTTTTAAAACAATCGTGAGACTTGAGTTGGGTTTTCTCTACTGCTGGAATCTTTTGTCACTGATCCTGCTTGATTTAAAATGTTCCTGGGCTATTCATTCTGTTTTTCTGGGCTATTGAGTACTACTTTGATATTGCTCGCTATTGTTTGAACTGATCTCTTCTCTTCCTCTTTTATTCAATTCCAGGTACACATTCTGATCCTACTTGATGAAGCTGTAAATTGAAGCATTAGAATGAAGTGTTTGTTCATGTGGATTCATGTAGTTTAATCAGTAATGCTGTGAATTTAGTTTGCTAGAACTGTTATGAATGAGAACTGATGTTGGACTATTAATTGACAGTGTTTTGAGTTAAGGTGGACTGTTTTTGACTGTTATTTTGCATTTGACTCTTCATTAGCTTAAGAACTTTGTCTCTGATAATTGTTCAAGTCGCCTGTTTAGCATAGAGTCCTCAAAATGTCGTGATATGTGTTAGAAATAAATCAGTAGTTTCAACTAGTTTAAGCTTTTGTTTCTATGCAGTTTTGGATTTGTGATGGTTTTATGGGGTATATAGTTATTTGGTAACAGGTTCAATCACCTGTGTAAATGCAAGGTAATTAAGGTGCATTGTATTATCAAATCATTGTTCAAAAGCACGTTGTAGTCGTTTCCTAATGCTCCGGTATGGTTAAAATTGATTCTAAGTTGTATAGTATGTGATTAATTGTTGGTAAACATTTTTTAGGTAAACCACTAGTGATAATTGAAGTAGTGATCAGTGTCTTTGAAATTCGTCACCTGGTATTTGTGGCTTGGCATTCTGTTGCACATTCCTTGGGATTGATAGTTTGGGCCATATTGGCTAGTTGAAGGCCCAGACCATGACCTGTTGATTTAATTGGTGAAGAATTCAGGACGCATAGACTGAGACTTGGGCTCAATCACAGTGTTAACAGCCCAAACCTGGGCACATGCAAGCCCTGTGAGTGTAGACCGTCAGTTGGAAATTTGGAGTGCTTCCACCCAGACTCGATGTGTGAGTCGCGCACAGCCGAAGGAAAATGGGGATTGGGCTCTTTATGCAAGCCCAATTCCATAAGCCAATAATTCGGGCTTGGTTCAAAAAATTCAATTTAAGCTTTAAGCATAATAAGTTTGGGTTTCGAGTTAGGTAGCGGGTGCAAATTAAAAGGTTCTTCCTTTTGCTTGGGCCCGGACTTGAACTTGAAGCCCGAATTTTATTGTTAATTAATTAGAATTTTTTTTATCTTTTAGAGACAAGACGAAAATAGAAAAATCATAGTGGCTTTTAGGTTTGCCCTTTTAAAAAAATGAGACGAGCCTCGCCAAATCGAATACAAAATTCGGGGCCCTCAGTAAAAGCTAAAAATACTTAGAAATTCGGTTGGGCCGTTTAGCGAATTTCACGGCCTTCCCCAAAATAACAATGCGCTAGACTCTTTAGGCATGATCTTAATAAAATTACATTCTTAAAATCGGGTGTGCATTTCATGCGACCCAAATCAAATCCCAAGACGTTGAATAGAGTGGCTTAGGATTGCGGGTGCATTTCATGTGACGCGTTCCGAAGGCACGCTTTAAACGACGTTCAATTTTCTTTAGAAGTACATATTGAATAAAAGCGGTTAAAAGTGAAAATTGGCACATAGTTTCTTCATGTAATAAAATCAGATAAATAAGCTAAATGCAACAGTTGAGCAACCGTGCTAGAACCACGGAACCCGGGAATGCCTAACACCTTCTCCCGGGTTAACAGAATTTCTTACTCGGATTTCTGGTTCGCGGACTATTAACAGAGTCATATTTTCCTCGATTTGGGATTCAATCGGTGACTTGGGACACCATTAATCTCCCAAGTGGCGACTTTGAAATCTTAATAAATAAATCTCGTTCCAATTGTCTTTTAAGTGGAAAAACTCCTTTACGCCCTTGCGGGTGTAGTGAAAAAGGAGGTGTGACAGCTCTGGCGACTCTGCTGGGGAAAAGAAACCAGAATTTCAGTTCAGGGTTCAAGAATTCGAGCTCAGTTTAAATTGTTGTAATTGGCTTTATTTGATTTTGCTACATGTTCCATGCCCTGTGTGCTAAATGTTTTACCGCTTTAATATTTGTTGAATTGTATATAAATTGTCGTGAATCCCTTCCTCTTTCTGAGTCTTCTACATCATGGAGAAGGGTGCACTTCATGTAGCTTCTCTTCTGTTTAGAGTCTTTCCCGATTTAAAACGAGGTTTGGATAAGTTGCAAAGCCGGCGGAGCTTCTGTATCCCCAGCACGCTGCCTCCCCCTCGGCCCGAGTTGTCCACTCGGGTAAGCTAGGTCTAGATCAATAAACCTAGGGTTTAAACCTAGAAGAACAATAAACTCATGTCGGATCCCTAGTAGGACATTTGTTTGCATTATGTGCATTTGACTTAGGGGACTCAACATAGGGGTTGGGTCCGTCTAGGACAGGTGACCTGAATTGAAATGACCATCCTGATGCATCTTACGTGCTACTTGTATTTATTTGCTCGGCTTTGCATGTTGATCGGCTTGTATACAATAAGAGAAAATTATGAAAAATAGCAGTGTTAAGACTAAGTGAGGGTAATCATTTGTTTGAAAAGAAATACCAATGCCCAACTAGTACCGAAATGCTGCCGGATTTTTGAAAAATGAGGTGAAAGAAAACAGAAAATATTTGAAAAAGAAATGGTTGTTCAAAAAATAGCTTTGATTTTGGCCAATCGGCCCGAACCACGCTAGTTTGATTCTCACCGGATGTGAGATACGTAGGCAACCCTCATCGGGTCCAACCACCACTTTTGCAAAAATAGCCAAAAAATACCAAAATTTTAATTTTTACCCAATAAGTCGGGTGACGCCATTCTTGTTGAAAAATAAGCCGAATGTCCCAAAAGGGCGTCGGAAGGCTGTTTTTACAAGAACAGCCACCCTGAGTCATTCTAAAATGGTTTGCGGGCACAACTTTAAAATCTCCCTTTCGAAAGTGCTGAAAGGTCGTATCTGTACAGACGAGTCTTCATTTTCATAAAGGAAAAAACCTAATTTTGCAACAAAAAAAAGCCACTTCGATTCCCTTCAAGAACAATAATTTAAAAAAAAAAAAAAAAAAACACAAATTTGCAAGAACTATGCTCAGTCTAATTCATGCGGAGTCATGATACGTAGGCAATCCACGTAGGATTCGACCATAACTAAAAAAAAAAAGAAAGAATGAAAAAAAAAGAGGAAAACCACAAAAGGCAAAAAGAAAAGAAAATAGCAGAAAAACAAGAAAGAAAGGAAAGAAAAATGAAGAAAGGCAAGAGGGAAAAGAACAAAAGGAAAAAGAAAAGAGAGAAGAAAAAGAAGAAAAACAAAGGAAGAGAAAGCTTACAATTGAAAATAAGGAAAAGTCCGGGATGACGCAGGCGGCCGATCAAAAGTTGTTGCCAATATGTTAAATGCCCTAACGCTAACGTAATGGTTTCTTTTTATCATGTTATTCCAGAAAGGTGGTTGGTTTGTGTTTTCAAAGTGGTAACTCTTCTTTACAAAACAAGGACAAAAGGCAGTTGGCATCCTGGCAACCCATTCCCACAACACTCGGTCAAAACACAAACTGAACATGGTAGGCCAAGAATCAGATACCAGTATTGTGGACCTGTCAAAAGAAGTAGAAGTGGTGGATGTCAAAGCAATGAGGGAAGAGATGTCTAAGTTGAGGAAGCAGATGGCCGAGATGCATCAGGCCTGGGCCAAGGGTCAACCGCCGCCAGTTTACCATGCCAATCTGGCATATATCCCACCTCTGGCTCAGTCTTAGGAGCCTCCTACTGTGAATTCATCTCCAGCTTTCCCTTTCTACCAACAGAGTTATAGCACCACCTCTTACCCTCCCCAAGCTCCACCACCCAAACAAAACCCTCCTCCACCAATCACCCCTATCTTTATGGCGCCTCCACCTGCCACAATGCAAAGATCTTCCAGTGAGCCCCTGTTTCAAGCTCATGACATCCAGTACTACCCTCCCGAGCCTACCTTTAAAGCTCCTGAGCCATATTCCTACACTCCTCACTTGGAGCTCCCGGTGGAAACTGACAAGCCGCTTAAGGATCCGAAATAGGAAGGGATGTTTCGAAAAGTAAAAAGCCTGGAGCAATCCTTTAGGAACATGCAAGGACTGGGTGGCCAAGTCAGTGTGGCCTACGAGGATTTGTGCTTGTTTCCCGATGTCCAGCTGCCAACAGGGTTTAAGTTACCAAAGCTCGATTTGTATGATGGACATGGTGATCATGTAGCCCATATGAGGGGATTTTGTGGTAAGATGAGAGGATCCAGGGGAAGGGATGAGTTATTGATGGCATACTTCAGCCAAAGTCTAAGTGGCGCAGCTTTGGAATGGCATAACCATCAAGATGTCGAGAAGTGGCATACATTGGGTGACATGGTTCAAGATTTTGTGCGGCACTTTCAAAACAGTGTAGACGTTGTCCCAGACCGCTCGTCCTTATCTCAGATGGAAAAGAAATCCAAGTAAAGCTTTAGGGAATTTTGGCTCAGATGGAACGAACAAGTCATTCGGGATAGCCCTCCCATTGACAGAAAAGGTGTTGCTGAGTCCCACCGACGACAGGGTCTAGTAGTCGTTCTTGGTAGATGCTTTCGGCCTCAATATTGACCTCATGAGCACCCCCAAACTCCATATAATCTACCTCAACATTATCCTCCGAACAGTATCCGGCCATCTGTCCAACCACTAGGTCACGCCAAAAGGCGAGCACGAGCTTCGCAAGGTCCCCACCAGCCTCCACAAAATTTCCAAGTACCCTATAACCCACACTCAAGCCAAGGATATAGAAGGGAAACAAGGCTGGAAAATAATTTTACACCAATAGGAGTAACATGTGCAAGTTTGTTTGAGAGATTAAAGCATTATAACCTGATCGCACATATTCCTCCAAATTATGTAGACAAGCGTGCAAGAAGCTTTGACCCTTCTAAAAGGTGTGAATACCATTCTAATGCCCAGGGGCACGATGTCGAAAGTTTTCGGGATTTGAAAAGGTAGATAAAGAGAATGATTCAGGAACGGGTAATTGCGATCCAAGACAGTGCCACCCAGAACATTGCACAGAATCCTTTACCTGCACATGATGGTGCACATTTTGTGGGGAATATCCATGGCGACAGGAAGTATAAGAATCCTCTCGGAAAACCGGCGAATGAAGGCCCCAGCAATTTTGATGCGCAATCCAGTGGCTAAGATACCGAGCTCAGTGATTGGAAAGACGCTCCATCTCTTGGTTAGCCAGAGTGGAGCTTTGGTGGTTTATTTTGTTGTCATTTTTGTTGTCCGGATTATTTTCAGGGTTGTAATTCGGACATTGTCTTGTGATTCAAACCCATCTATCTTCTCGCTTTACTTTGTTTAGTCGTAGTAGCTAGTGTAGTGCTGTCTAGGTTTGTAACTCTAGTCTAGTTTGCTTGTTCCGTTTGTGTAAACCCTTTCACCGTCAGTATAATGCAATTCTCTATTTCCTGCCATTTCTAGTCATTTTATTTAGTTCCCTTCTCCTTTTACAATTCTTTTCATGTTGGTTATAGTGACATGACATCCACGCATAATTCTCAGCCTGGTTTTTAAAAAGTCAGCAATGGAACAATGTTAAAAATGTAAGGACATTCGAGGGAAATAAGTAAAGTAATCTTGAGATTACTTCGAGCCCGAATCAAGTGAAACTGGGGGCAGATAGAACATAAAAAAACACCGTTGAAATGCATCATGTTGCATCGGTTTGAAGCCAAAGACAAGCTTGCCCCAAGTCTACAGGGACCGTTCATGGTACCGAGATCGTTGTCTAATGGTGCTAGGTAATTGACAAATACAGAAGGCAAATATGTGAATCAATCAAAAGGTATTATGTGTGTTTTCCTCAGCTTGTTTAACTGCGTAGTTTGTACTTGGCATATTTTTGAGATTGGAATGATGAAGGCATTATATTCTGTTATCCAAACACTTTATCATTTGTTACCCCTTTGAGCCTCAGTTATTTTCTTACATACCCTTCTTTCGGAATCAATAATAAAACTCGTAAGTCTGAACGGGGAAAGTAGGTGGAGAAACAAGAGAAAAATAGTGAGAAGGAAAGGGAAAGAAAAAGAAATGAAAAGAAGAGAAAAAGATTAAAAAAAGAAAGGAAAAGAGAAAAGAAAAAAAGAAGAAGACGAAAAGAAAAAAGAAAAGAAAAAAAGAAAAGAAAGGAGAAAAGAAAAAAAGAAAAAAAAGAAAAGAGAAGGAAAAGAAAAGAAATGAAAAGAAAGAGAAAGAAAAGTGGAAGAAGGAAAGATCGCAACAAATGTAGTCACCTGAACTGCGTTTGACTTGATCCCGAAAGGGTACGTAGGCAGCCTCTCTCTGAGGTTCAGTCACACCAAATAAAAGTCCAAAAGGCCCAAGAACGAAACTGGGGCAGAAGTTGTGGTTGTCGAGAGAAGCCTGATTCCGAAAGTTGTAATGCTGAACCCACGTTGAATTGCTTTAGAGCATTAATGCCCTTCTTTCTATCCCCGTCCAAAAGCCTGCATTACGGTCCAAAGAAAGACCTTCTGATCAGTCTTCAAGAAATGTCAAGTCAAGCGAGCAGAGGTGAATCATATCAGGGGCAACACTTCGATCCAAACAAGGGAAATGAAGAATGAGAGAGTCTTGTTTATGAGAACCCTTACAAGGCGATAAAAGTGAGAGAAATAAAAAATGAGAGAGTCTTATTGGTGAAAAACCTTCACGGGCACCATAAGGCGACGGTGAGTTGAGAGAAAGACCAAAATGAGAAAGGCTTGATGGTGAAAACCCTTCGGGCACTACAAGTCGAATAAGAATTGTGAATCAGATCGGGCAAGCGGAGCGTTGAAGCCAATGTTTCCCGGCAAAAGGTACAACGAGAGCTGAACATCATATTTGCTAAAAGGAATAGGCCGCAGATGCATGTCAAGGTCATTAGAGTCACATACGATAGGTTTCTAATTCGTAGTTTTCTTGTTAGGAACCATCTCTTTCATTGTCCTCCTACTATATTCCTTTTGTCCTATTTACTCCCTCCTCTTGAGTCTGTCTGGTCATAACAAGTGAGAAATGACTTCAAAATTTTCCACAAACTTTTCAATTGTACAAAACGGGATCTGGTTAGCACATCAAATTGTCATAAGTTGGGAAAGAATAGCAGGCACACTAGGTTGGCAACAGTCAACATGCTTTGGGATCCTTTTGAAATGCAAAGGCTTGGTATATATCAATTCATGAACATTGAAATAGATGAAGGATTAGGGTGAACAGATCAAAGGTTTTTCCTGTGATAGGATTGACAAAGGGTGGTAAACCAGTGACGAACAAATCTTCCAAGCAGAAATCAAAGTTATCATGGCAAATAAGGGAGCCATGGACCTCAAGGACAGGACCAATGGCTTAAAAAGAACAGCATACACAATGAGTGGGTGACAAGTGTTGCTTTGTGGTTCATGTGAGACACAAAGGTTGGCAAATGTCAGTTCAGGAGCAATGCAACAAATAGAAGGTATGGGGTTTGAACGGAGAAGAGGTATATTCTATGTTAAGGGTGATGAAGGAAATGGTTAGTGAAGGAATGAGCAAGGTCTTCGAATGGAAATCAGTTATCATGACAAATGAAGGAGCAACGGACCTCAAGGCTGAGGCCAGTGGTTAAGTCAAGAAAGAACAGTATATGTACGGAGTGGGGGCAATGGACGTGCTTTGGGATTCATGTGAGACACAAAGGTTGGGGAGGCGCCAGTCCATGCAATACAACAAATAGAAGATATTGGGTCCGAATGGAGAAAAGGTACTTTATGTGATGGGGACGACGGAGAAAGGGGTTAGGCCATAAACAAGCAAGGTCTTCGAGTGAAAATCAGTCATCATGGGAAGCGAAGGAGAAATCTCCCTCAAAGTTCAAGGCCACAAACCAACCACCACATTTAAACTAACAAGATTTTTCTTTGATTGAAACACAGGCAGAAATTTTGTTTGTTTCGGGGAAACCCACCGCAAGGAAAGGCAGGCACCAGACAAGTTTGATGGTAAGTTCTCAGGACCCTCCTGGAAAAAATGGGACTTAGTTTAAATTTCAAAATAATCATGAGTAGCATAATTTAGCATAGATGAATATAAGTTGGTTTCAAAGTTTGCATGTTTAATATAGGATTCAATTAGGAGTTTTCAGGACCCTCCTGGATAATGGGGAGTAGTTAAGACCTCTTAGATAACAAATATAGTGGGAGTAATACCTTTAGACGATATAACTTAGGTTCGTAATTGATATGAATTATCAGGACCCTCCTGGATAATGGGATTTAGCTTCCAAATTCTTCGTGATATTTGGTAACACGATTCAATTAACACTAACAGTTGTACCCAGCCACCAGACTGGGGCGGAAAATTTTCTTTGTTTGTTTATTTTGTTGCAATCATGCGCCCACCTGGAGAACAAGGGAATACATTTCAAGTTTCAGCAGTCAGGTGCCCACTTGGAGAACAAGAGAAGTGCAATTCAAATTTTAGCTTTCAATTTTTTACATTTGATAACATGTTGTACCCAGTTACCAAACTGGGGCAGAAAATTTTCTTTGTTTGTTCATTTTGTTGCAGTCAGGCGCCCACCTGGAGAACAAGGGAATACTTTTCAAGTTCAATAATCAGGAGCCCACCTGGAGAATAAGGGAATACATTTCAAGTTTCAGCAGTCAGGCACCCACCTGGAGAACAAGGGAACGCTTTTCAAATTTCAGCAATCAGGCGCCCACCTGGAGAACAAGGGAATACTTTTCAAGTTTTAGCAATCAGGCGCCCACCTGGAGAACAAGGGAATACTTTTCAAGTTCAGCAATCAGGCGCCCACATGGAGAACAAGGGAATACATTTCGAGTTCGAAGTCAGGCGCCCACCTAGAAAATAAGTGAAGTACAATGCAAATTTTGCAAGTTTTTAATATTTGTTAACATAACGCGCCCAGTCATCAAACTGGGGCGAAAAACTTCTTTGTTTGTTTGTCTATTTTGTTGCAGTCAGGAGCCCACCTGGAGAATAAGGGAATATTTTTCAAGTTCAGCAATCAGGAGCCCACCTGGAAAACAAGGGAATACTTTTCAAGTTCAGCAATCAGGAGCCCACCTGGAGAACAAGGGAAGTACAATTCAAATTTTAGCTTTTAATTTTTGATATTGGATAACATGATGTGCCTAGTTACCAAACTGGGGCAGAAAATTATCTTTATTTGTCTATTTTATTGCAGTCAGGAGCCCACCTGGAGAACAAGGGAATACTTTTCAAGCATTGTAGTCAGGAGCCCACCTGGAGAACAAGGAAATACTTTTGAAGCGTCAGCAATCAGAAGCCCGCCTGAAGAATAGAGGCACATATTTCAAATTTAGCAGTCAAGCATCACTCGGAGGAATGGCAAAACATCTCCGATCACAATGCAAGGCAACAATGATAGAATTCCATTGGAAGTATACAAGTCCAAGACAACACAAGAGCAAGTTTGAAGACATGGATAGGATCTTTTGTAACTCATAGATCATAGCTTAGGCTAGCTTCTTTTGTTTTAACACAGTGTAATAAGGAGGTCAACGAGCAGTAGCAGCAGCAATAGCAATGAAATCACAGCTCCTGGTAGTCCCAGCTACCAAACCTTCCCGAACTACACTAACCTGATTCCTGTTTAGCCCAGGATATGTAGGCAACCTCTTAAGCAGGGTGCGGTCAAACTTTTCAAAGATGCTTCACACGGAATATTCGAACGGGCAAAAATCGCTCGTATCCGCTTACTTATCTTTGCCCGAGAACTCTGCGTGTTCCCGAGCAAAGAAGGGGCAGCTGTGAGCACATGATTTTTGCCCTATATATGATTAATTCCTAAAAATTCAAACAAAATAATTTCTTTATTATTTTATAATTTTTTGTGGATTTTGTGGCATTTGCTGGTAATTGTTGCATTTTATCTGTTCATTTTAATTCATATGAAAATACAAAAATGGAAAGAAACAAAAATAAGAAAAGCAAAAGGGAAACAAAATGAAAAGGAAAAAATCAAAAGAAAAGAAAAAGGTGGCTGGTCTTTAAGACTTGACTTGGGCCCAGACGTTTTAGCCCAAAACAAAAATGCCTAAGAACTAGCCCAAAACCACTCAAACCCGGTATGGCCCAAGGGAAGCCAAAACGACGCTGTTTCACATCGTTCAATCTGAGCCCTTCATTTCCCTGATCCACCGGCCTAGAACCTGCCCCCATTTTACATATTACTGTCCGAAATAAGTCTGTCAACCCTAAAACAAATCTCATCTTCCTCGTACTAGAGCTTGTAACACCGTCGGCGGTGAACGCCACTCATGCCAACGGCCACCTAATTTACACCACTGGTTCTCCTTGGCCCCCTTTTTCCAGCCATACCAATGGCTTCCTTCAAATCATAGCCAATCTTGTCGAATATCTGATCTAAATTTTTTGGCCAAAAAACAACATTGTCCAAACTGGCTCAAAATTACACCACCGAGGCTCCTCACCACTCTCGTCCCAAAATACCAATTAGTTTTGTTCGAACCACTTTGGAAATCCTCGAATTTGAATTCAAAGGTTTTCCGGCGAAACCCTAAATACACCAAATTGTACCAGATTAGCACAATATGATACTCTCACCCTTTGCATGAAGGTTCCACCATCTAGGGCGTTCAATTGTCACCGGAATTGGCCAAATTTGAAAAAGTTGACTGACTAGAGTTTCTTTTCAGTAAGTTTTGCCCATGGGATTTTCTATTTCTTTGTTTGTTTTCTTGTTTCCTCGTGCTTCTGTGTATTAGGCTCATGTAGATGCTAATTGATAACATAAGTTTAATCTCGTCATTAGTCTAATTTTGATTGTTCTTTCTTAGTCGACCTGATTAGTATGTAGGTTAATTAGCATTTTTCTTTCTAATGATTATTGTTCCTTTTCATTTCTTTTAAATCCTGCCATTCCGGTTGACGTTATGGTGTTTTATTAGTCTGTAGTTTCTAATTAATTCATATTCAGAAGTGTTTGATCAATTTGGTTTGAGCCTTTGATTAGTGTTAATCCGTTCTTAGTAGCTAATTAATTTTAAGCAGCTAGTCTAGTATAATTAGAATAGTTAGAGAGTTGTTTGGGTGTTAATATAGTTAGTTGAACAAGGGGGGTAATTCAGGGAGATAGCAAGGGAAGGATAGGAAATTCAGGACTTGAAATTTGTCAGAAATTGAAATGAAGGCCCTAGAATATGCTAGAATAGGACTTTAGGGTAAATTTCCATAATCGTAGGGCCTTACTTGTGTGGAAAGTTAGAAAATAAGGGGTTAAAAGCTAAATTGAGTGAGGGACCTAAAGGAAAAACTAAAATTTGAGGCTCACTCTTGGTTGCCTATAAAAGGGCATCCAAATACCTTGAGGGGGGGGCTTCCTTTTTAGCCATATAATTGCCCCCTAAATTCCCTTTAGGTTTTTAGATCTAAGGTGGAAATTGAAATTTCAAAAACCAAACAAAAAATCAGAAAAAAATAGAAAACCAAAATCACTGTTCCATTGCTTTTCTCCTTAGGTTATTTTCAAATTCTAGCTCAGCTCAATTCTTATATCCTTTTAACAAAAACCAAAAAAATAGCTCGAACTATGCTGTCCTGTTCAGTACTCGAATTTTGAGATCACTGGAATCATCTGAACATTAGTAGTGAGTTATCCGAGTTGGATTTGTTTTGTTTAAGTTGGCTGTGAATGCTGGATTTGTTTCTGAGCATTTTGGTACTTCTTGGGGTGATTCTGCTCTCCTATTTGGGTTTTAAAACAATCCTGAGACTTGAGTTGGGTTTTCTCTACTGCTGGAATCTTTTGTCACTGATCCTGCTTGATTTAAAGTGTTCCTGGGCTATTCATTCTGTTTTTCTGGGCTGTTGAGTACTACTTTGTTGTTGCTCGCTATTGTTTGAACTGATCTCTTCTCTTCCTCTTTTATTCGGTAGACATTCTGATCCTATATGATGAAGCTGTAAAGTGAAGCATTAGAATGAAGTGTTTGTTCATGTGGATTCATGTAGTTTAATCAGTAATGCTGTGAATTTAGTTTGCTAGAACTGTTATGAATGAGAACTGATGTTGGACTGTTAATTGACAGTGTTTTAAGTTAAGGTGGACTATTTTTGACTGTTATTTTGCATTTAACTCTTCATTAGCTTAAGAACTTTGTCTCTGATAATTGTTCAAGTCGCCTGTTTAGCATAGAGTCCTCAAAATGTCGTGATATGAGTTACAAATCAATCATTAGTTTCAACTTGTTTAAGCTTTTGTTTCTATGCAGTTTTGGATTTGTGATGGTTTCATGGGGTATATAGTTATTTGGTAACAGGTTCAATCACTTGTGTAAATGCAAGGTAATTAAGGTGCATTGTATTATCAAATCATGGTTCAAAAGCACGTTGCAGTCGTTTCCTAATGCTCCGGTGTGGTTTAAATTGGTTCTAAGTCGTATAGTATGTGATTAATTATTGGTAAATATTTTTTAGGTAATCCACTAGTGATAATTGAAGTAGTGATCAGTGTCTTTGAAATTCGTCTCCTGGTATTTGTGGCTTGGCATTCTGTTGCACATTCCTTGGGATTGATAGTTTGGGCCATATTGGCCAGTTGAAGGCCCAGACCATGGCCTGTTGATTTAATTGGTGAAGAATTCACGCCGCATAGACTGAGACTTGGGCTCAGTCACAGTGTTAACAGCCCAAAGCTGGGCACATGCAAGCCCTGTGAGTGTAGACCGTCAGTTGGAAATTTGGAGTGCTTCCACCCAGACTCGATTTGTAAGTTGCGCACAGCCGAAGGAAAATGGGGATTGGGCTCTTTATGCAAGCCTAATTCCATAAGCCAATAATTCGGGCTTGGTTCAAAAAATTCAATTTAATCTTTAAGCATAATAAGTTTAGATTTCGAGTTAGGTAGCGGGTGTAAATTAAAAGTTTCTTCCTTTTGCTTGGGCCCGGACTTGAACTTGAAGCCCGAATTTTATTGTTAATTAATTAGGATTTTTTTTATCTTTTAGAGACAAGACGAAAATAGAAAAATCATAGTGACTTTTAGGGTTGCCCTTTTAAAAAAATGAGATGAGCCTCGCTAAATCGAATACAAAATTACGGGCCCTTAGTAAAAGCTAAAAATACTTAGAAATTCGGGAGGGCCGTTTAGCGAATTTCACGGCTTTTCCCAAAATAACAATGCGCTAGACTCTTTAGGTGCGATCTTAATAAAATTACATTCTTAAACTCGGGTGTGCATTTCATGTGACCCAAATCAAATCCCAAGACGTTGAATAGAGTGGCTTAGGATTGCGGGTGCATTTCATGTGATGCGGTCCGAAGGCATGCTTTAAACGACGTTCAATTTTCTTTTGAAGTACATATTGAATAAAAGCAGTTAAAAGTAAAAATTGGCACATAGGTTCTTCATGTAATAAAATCAGATAAATAAGTTAAATGCAACAGTTGAGCGACCGTGCTAGAACCACGAAACCCGGGAATGCCTAACACCTTCTCCCGGGTTAACAGAATTCCTTACTCGGATTTCTGGTTCGCGGACTGTTAATAGAGTCATATTTTTCGCGGTTCGGGATTCAATCGGTGACTTAGGACACCATTAATCTCCCAAGTGGCGACTCTGAAATCTTAATAAATAAATCCCGTTCTGATTGTCTTTTAAGTGAAAAAACTCTTTTATGCCCTTGCGGGTGTAGTGAAAAAGGAGGTGTGACAAATAATGGGCATTAAATGAAAAATAATAAATGAACAATGAATGAACAAGCAATAAATACGTGAAATAATTGTTGAGCTCGTTTAGGCAAGAGAAACAGAGAATGTTCTATTGTATTCAATAATGTATGTGTTCAATAAAAATCAATCCCTTTACAAAATGACAAGGGTCCCTTTTATATAAGAGGGGGAGATCCTAACATATTACATGTCTAATAATGATGGGAAAATACTATTGATACAGTTGTATAATGGTTTAGTACGGATTGGTACTATTCTTGCAGACCTGGTCAGCTCTAACCACGTGTCCTTGGGAGCTTTCCCGCCTTTCCATGACGATCATCGATTAGTATTGCTCCGAGATTGACCTTCGATGTGCTCCCTCGAGGGACGCACATCGGGGCCATACTTCAAATTTTACTTTGAACTCCTCGAGGTTGGACATAGAGTGCTACAATAACCCCAAAGTCGAACTCTTACGATTTTGGCCGTATACAATAATGCTCTATTATTAATCCTATTCACAAATCACATTCTTGTCACAAACTATTTCCTCATTAATTAATATCCAGTGTTACTATAAACCGCATTCATTCTCTCTTCGAAGAAATAACATTTTAAAATGTTTAAATTCATTATAATAGTCCATCTAATCTAAAATTAGGAGTACCCATTACAAAATTTAATACTTTGTTCATCCTTTCCGGTCTCTCCATCTTCTCTTTTACCTGTCATCAAAGTAATTGGTGTTAGGAGATGAAAGTAGGAAAAGATTAATAAATATAAGAAACGTTTTTTGCGTACTATAACCCCACTTTTCCATGTACATGCATCAACGAGGAACAATTTTACCACTACTAAACTTTTGGTTTATTTACCCCGTAGATAGGGAAAAAAATCTTCTTTTTCACCCTTGATCCATGATGGAGCTAGGGAGCTCCAATAAGAGGATAGTTTTAAGCTATAAACATAAATTGAGCGACAAATATAGACCTTTTTTTCTTGAAGAATTTTTAACACGTGGAATTCACTCATTTCATATTGGAGCTCCATTAATGATAAACGCAATTACTAGATTGTGTGTTATGACAAAAGTATGAATGAACTAAAAAAAAGCAATAGAGGAAAAAATTGAACAATTGCAGACAATACATAAGCAAATTTGAATCTTTTCTCTAAAACAAAACAAAAACAAATTAATAAAGTCAAAAAAGAAAAGAGAGGAGAAAAAGTCCCAACAAGTTGAAATGGTGAGGCACATATGTAGCTTGTCCTCTTCCTTTTTTGTTTCAATTATCTCATTCTCATGGCCGCCTTGCTTCGCTGACAAATAGTAAACAATAATGTGAGAATCTCTAAAAGAGATGTTAATGTGGTGCATGTGACCATAATAACAATACTTTTTTTTTGTTTTCCTCGGTGTTCGGTATCTGCATTGGAGTCCGACTATATCCGGATTCACGCCGCATAGGGCCCTTTTCAGGGGGAAGCGCTCCCTACCAAGAATTTTTTCATACCCAGGGCTCAAACCCGAGACCTCTGGTTAAGGGAAGAGCAATCTCATCCACTGCACCACATCCTTTGGTGGTCCATAATAACAATACACAGACAGAGACCACAAAAATTACATACAAAACAAAGAGAGATCATACAATTCAGCATTTTAAAGGGAATGATAGCCAATTTAGGAATTTATACTACATACATATGTTGGACCTTCAGACATTAACACTCCTAATACTTTTCTGTTTACTGGAGAAATTTGTAACCAAGTTCTTCTTTTTATGATAATTGTATTGTTCGTGCCAGCTAACACAGCTCCTCGATTGACTCTACTAAATACTATTAGGCTTGGACAAATGTATAGAATTGATTACGTAGTATTTTCGCCTCCATTACTTGATCTGCTACCAAATTAATCATTTTAGATCTATGTATACGATTAAAATCGGGCCTACCCAATTTAACTATTTGACCGAGACAAGGGAATTGCATCGAAGATCGGCCTAACACGCACCTCGATTGATTCTACGGAATACTATTAGGCTTGGACAAATGTATAGAATCGATCACGTAGTATTTTCGCCTCCATTACTTGATCTGCTACCAAATTGATCATTTTAGATCTATGTATACGATTAACATCGGGCCCACCCAATTTAACTATTTGATCGAGACCAGGGAGTTGCATCGAAGATCGGCCTCGTAATGGATCAGACCAAAGCACTGGGACAAGGCACAGGGTTTGGAAATCGAGGTACTGGTCGAGATTGAGGGGCCAGTAGCGATCGAGACCAAACGAGACAGATAGCGGGCAAGATCGATGACATCATAATAACGAAAAGGCGAGATATCCGTGACTGGTCGAAGATCATGCCGGAAATCTCAGAACAGACCAAGTCAAGGGCGGTTGTTTAGATTAATCATGGGATTTACTTTTATAATTAGAATTGTACCATAGATATGATTCATCTACTGTATAAAGAGGGTTCTAATCATCTTGTAACCATATAACGTTCATAAATATAAAAGCAATATAACATTTTCTGTCTAGCTTATATTCTTATTCATCAGTTTGTTTATTTCTTAATTATTCCGGTACCGACCAGATCGAGGGCTGAATTACGTTTCAACTTTGGTTTGCTTTATCTCATTGTTAATTTCTATTACTAATCTTCGTATCCATCAATTGGTATTAGGTGAAATCACGTGTCCTTAAAATCACATTATAAGTTTAATTGTTATCCAAATTTTAGAGTAAACAATCTAACTACTTTTAACCCCACTCTTTTACTACAACCTCCTCCTACCCTGGCAGCGATGCTTATTTACTTTTTATTGTTTTTATGTTAGTTATCAAACATGCTAGTTAGTAATACTCCTAGATGCTCCATGTACTATTCACTTTTGTTTCTTTTAAGTTATCAGACATCTCCTAATTAATACTTACTCCATGTACTCTGTTTATGAGAATTCAAATGCTATGTTTATTTCGCATTTGGATTTTATTTGCATATTTTGTGATTTATGTAGTTATCTCACTCCTTATTATGAATCATGTTGGTATTACGTCCGATGTTCGTCGCCTTAGAATGTAATTAAGTGCTTTCTCGGTGGGAATGTTAGACGAGTGCCGCTAATGATTCCAGATTGGAGTGCCAATCATGGAATTTTGATCGTGACAAAATGTCAGTACCACTCTCTAATTACAACAACAATAACAAATACAAATACATCATAATCCTACAAGTGGAATGTGGGGAAGTAGTGATGTACGCAGATCTTACCCCTGTCTTACTAAGGTAGAGAGGTTAAAAAGTGCAGTCACAATATTATTGAAAAGAGATACAATAATAGACAAGTCATGGAAAAAGAAGCAGTAACAATAGAAAGGTAATAAGATAATCAAATCAAAAGAAACAACCGGTAGTAATAAAAATCTAAGCATGAGGAAGTACGAGAATAATATTTATACTACATGTATGGAAAAAAAAATACGCTCGACTACCTACTAACTTTCTACTCTAGTTCTCGACCTCCATACCCTTCTATCAAGGGTCCTGTCATCAGTATGCTACAGATATATCATGTCTTGTCTTATCAGCTCTACCCAATACTTATTTGGCATATATCTACCTTTTCTCAGTTCTTCTCACCGGGGTATCTGGGCATATCCTTTTCACATGCCCGAACCATCTCAGTCTCGCTTTCTATATCTTGTCCACCACGGAGGCCACTCTCACCTCTTCCCGAATAGTTTTATTCCTAATCTTATCTCTCCTAGTATGCCCACACATCCATCTGAGCATACTCATTTTCGCTACTTTCAACTTCTAGACGTGATAGTTTTTGACTGGCCAGCACTCTGTTCCATACAATATAGTCAGTCTAACAACCACTCTATAAAACTTACCTTTAAATCTTGGTAGTATATTTTCATCACACAAGACACCAGATGTGCACCACCATTTCATCCATCCCGCTCCAATGCAAGTTGTTGAAAGCAAGCTTAAGTCATTTTGCAGGGTTCCATGCTGATGATTTTTAGGGGTCGTTTGGTAGGATGCATTAGGTAAAATAATGCATGCATTAGCTTTGTGCATTAGTAATACTTTGTTTGGTACACTTTTTGAACATATGCATTAGTTATGCAAGTATTAGTTATACACCCTATTTGGTATTATCCTATGCATAACTAATGCATAAGAAACCATGGCATTAACAATGCAATGGATTTTAATGCATGCATTAACTTAATTAAAGACAAAATTATCCTTCAAAATTTATGCTTGATTACAATATGTTATATATATTAAAGGAAGTTTGAAATGATCCAAGAAAGGGATAAATAAAATTATATCCCTAGTGAATAAATAAATAAATAAATAAATACTTAGCATATTTTCTTTTTTATAAATAAATATTAAGTTCTACACTACAATATATGTAGACAAATTAAATAATTTTTTAAAACCTTTTTTTTATAAAAACATTCCTCAACATATGTTTTTTTTAAAAGATAAAGTAATGGATTAGTTATGAGGGTACTTTTGTAAACAAGCAATTCTTTTAGAAATTGTGCAATGTTTTAATATATCAAACCAAACAATGGATAAGAAATATTTCAGCATAACTAATCCCAGCCTAACTAATGCAAGTATTACTAACACCAGCATTACTAATACACCATATTCAGTACTATTTTTATACACCCTACCAAACGACCCCTTAGAGTATGACAATGACATTCAGAAATTTAAGATTAGAAACAAAATAAAAGAAGAAAGGAGCCAAAACACAGACGCCTGCAGACAGGGGCGGCTCTAAAGACTAGAAGGATGAGGCCATTGTCTTATGCCCCAAAAATTTGAAGGTCCCAAATTTACTTTAAACTCTTATTATTAATGTATATAATTTATATAAATAATTATTATAAAGAAAAGTGTTACATTATATTTTTTTTGTTATTTGATTAAGGTTATTTATATCAATAATTTCATAAATTATGGTAAGTTTTTCACTCATTAATTAGTATATTTGCTTCACTCTTCATTTTTTAATCAGGAATTAAGTTATAAATATTGACAATATAATGAATTTCATTTACAATCTTCTCTGAAACTGCATGAATACAAAAGCATTCATACACCTTCTTTTAGTGTAATTCAACATATTATAGGAGTATTAGGTTATTTATCATTTATTTTGGATATTCACCAATAAGTGAGAATGAACTAAAATTATCATGTAAATTGATCAAAATGAGTAAATATTTGTAACATCGTCAATGCTCAAAACTTAAGCTATTATGTAATGCACATTTATTTCTTTTTCTTGATTGTGATGAAAGCCAAATCAAAATTTAAACTTTGAGTTCTGGACCTCAACATTCGATAATCCACCACATTATTCTTTCTGGACCTCAACATTCGTCTGAATAATTAATTTATTGTTTAGAAAGTAAATTTTGTTGTTAGTGTAAATTTTTGGGGTTTTGACACAGTTACCCACAAAAATAAAACTATTTACCCTTGTCTACCCATTTATTTTTCTACCCATAAACTAATTACATTTCCTACACATAGTAAGTTTTGTGGGAAATATTCTCTTTATTCTCCAATTCTTTTTTATTTCTATGCTTCTTTTCTTTTTTCCTTTTCTTTTTTCTCGTTTTCTTCTTCTTCTTTTTTTTCCTATTCTAGTTTCATTTAACTTCTTTTTTTTTTATATTCATTTTTCTCTTCATAATCTAATTTCATTTACTATTTTTATTCTTTTTTTTATATTATTACTAAAGAATAATCAAATTGTGTATCAATTAAATGTAGTTAATACAACCAAAAAATATTAACTAACATTTGATACCAGTATAGTATATAGTTATACCAACAGGGTATACAATTGTATGCAAAGAATTAAAAAAAAATTAATTCAATTATTAAATTGAAATAATATCAGTTGCCAATAAAAATTTCAAAAAATTCTAAAAGGATCTAATTGTAAGAGTATACTGTTACATTATATAACATACTATAATATTTTTTTTTTTTTGCATTTTCAATTTGCCTCTCACGCTAGGTAAAAGCTTAAAGCAAATTAAAAGGAAAAAGGCAAGTGAATTTATGGATAATAAGTATACTATTATAGTATATTGTATACTATTACAACATATTGTTACAATATCTTGCATATTATTATAGTATACCATAACAATATATTTGTATACTATAACGGTATACTGTTGTAGTATAACTATATACTCCTATAGTATATTAGTATACTGTAACGGTATACTGTTACGTAACAGTATTTTTCTTCGATTATTATTGTAGTTGTGTTCTTCTTCGGTTTTCAACTGAAAATTGCGATCTCAATCACCTCAAATCAGTTCCAAGTCTCGTAAATCAAATTTTAGAACATCCAGGCAAATATGTGTGGTGCGCTTGATTTCAGAGCATGTAAAAATAATTTGTAGTTCGAGAATCATGGAATTGATGGCTCAACGGTAAATTCTAATTTATCAGATTTATCTTTTGAGATGCGTAAATATTAGTAGTATCATTTGCAAGGATTATATTTACTTAAATTAAATACCAAACTAAATTGTTTTAATTATCGGGAGTTAATATAAGTAGTGTTTAGGTTAAATTATAGTTATCTTGAATATGAAATCGATCAGCGATGATGATTTCAAAATATATTCGTGCTTCTTTTCTTTCATGTTTGGCCTTGCATCTGGTGATGGCCTTGCAAGGATTATTTTTTATATAGGAAAAAATACAATAGGTATAAAGTGAGAAAGGTAAAATTAGGAGAAGGAAGAAGAAAGGTGGGTAAATAGTTTGGGGAGCATGGGTAGGAGTAATAAATAGTTTGGGTCTGTGTATTAAAGGATAAATAGTTTAGAATTAATGGGTATAAAGTGAGATTTTCTCAAAATTTTTTATAAAATAAACTTAAGGGCCTCTCGATATGGTTTTGCCTTAGGCCACAAGATCCGTAAAGCCGCCCCTGCCTGCAGAATTACTTATATTCTGTTGAGTTATATCCATTTCTTAATGTGAAAGGACCAAATTCACTCAACTTATAATATCAATTTAAACATCATGATAACCTGGGGAGTAAAGAATTTTACAGCAATTGACTTAGGGAAATGAAACCAAATAGGTATGCAGAAGTAGTACTGCCAAATTGTGGAAGATTAAACAAATTACTGATCTGTTATTATTTTATAAATAATAATAACTAATGCACAAAATGGTTACAAAGAGACAATAGCCTCCCTCTAAAGCTCACTCAAATAATCTAAACTCATTCGTGCTTGAGTTAGCAAGAAAATTAGACAATAGAGAAAGAAGATAGTCAAATTCAGGCTACATTTGAAAAATAAACTCACACCAACTAATCTATAGAGCTCGCTCAAAATTCTTCGTGGTACACATGCACGTTCCTTTTATGGTACGGCTAGCTTTCACCTCTTCTCTCCGCACAGGCATCTACCAGCTTGCAGAGCAAAGTAGGTCAAGATGATGTCAGCTCCAGCTCGTCGAAGGCACATCAATGATTCCATCATAACCCTTTCTTCATCAATCATTTTCAGAACCCCACCTGCTTTAATCATCGAATATTCACCTGAGACCTATAGAGAAAGAAACTTTAGAAAATGATAGTGCAGAATCCAAGGCAAAAACTAGTGTTCAAGGATATTGGCAATAATTGATGTAAAAGAAGACAATAATAGGGCATTACATAAAGAATATGGAAAGGAGTTTCTATTCACATGTTTCATTTCTTTTCAATAAACTTCCAATTGGCATTGACAATTGAAAGACGTCTTCACTATAATGCTTTATTGTGTGTGAATTTAGTCTACTAGCAATGGTTGTCATCAATACACCAGGATGCTACTTTATTTATACTCTTATACTTGACAGAACTGAACAATTCTGCAGTTTTGAAAAAACGAGATTCAAAGCATCATTCGTCAAAATGATTCACTTGGCAAAGCGTTCAGCTCTATTTGGAAGCAAGGGTCATTTATAAGAAAAGAAGGCTTTCTTTTTACTCAAATCTCTTATAATTGTAAAAAAAACATGGGCAAGAATCAAAAATGACATTAGAGACAACGACCAAGTAAACATTTGTCTTAGCTGAATAAAGCATTTTGTCTGTCGCATACATATTTGTCCTTCTAGAGTTGGATCAGTATTTAAGAATTGATAGGGGTCACAATATCAAACTTCTGTTCTCCTAAGAAGCCATAGTATAGGCTGTACAAAGGATTCAAACTACAAAACCCTTTATAAATATGCTGTTCAAAACCAGTACTCAAAGGATAAGTAAATCGACGAGATCTCTAATTGGTCACACAGAAGCACTGAAAACCTTAAGTGAACTCGTTGGATTTCTTATTAGTGCAATCCATCTAAATGACAATGCTGAATATGAAGTAAACCATCTTAAGCACAAAGGCAAAGACAAATGTTCTGAAGTTCCATAGCGACCTTAGATATTTCATCCCCTCTAAAGCCTTCAATATAGCCTACTGCTTCATCATCAGTTCATAATGTTACAGCTCCGACATAGCAACAATTAGATCATCGATTTTGACAAGTACCGCTAAGATTGAGCATCACGTAATGTTCAATGAAATTTTTGAATGATGACAAACAAGCTAAACAAACATTTGAGTACCTGATAGGCAGCAATGGGCAAGGCAGATTTATCCCGAAGAAGCCTTATAATATCCAAATAAGGCAAACCTGGTTTAACCTGATATGCAATAAAGCAACTTTAGAACAGAATGAGTAGTATACATCCACTATTCTGCAGAACAACAAAAGCAGTACTGACAAGAAGAATATCAGCTCCTTCAGACTCATCTGCTTGCAGCTCAACTAGTGCTTCTCTGTAATTTGCAGGGTTCATCTGATAACTGCATGTGAAAACCAAGTTCAAGGAAAGGTAAGCTATATAATAAATGATATATCTGTTAAAAGGAAAATCAATTTTAGCTTGTTGTTCAGTACGTTTTCTTGTCTCCAAAACGTGGATTTGAATCTAAAGCCTCTCTGAAAGGTCCATAAAACGAGCTTGCATACCTGCATTATGGTTCAAGCTAACAAGCTGAGAAAGAGATAGAAGTTGAGTTTCAATAACAAAGAAGCTATAAAAGAAAGAAGAAAATCTGCAAAAAAGTTCGCATTCTAAGTTATTAGACTACTAGTGCCCGAAACCATCACAATGACTGATTATCGAAGTTATATTGCGCGAAAGGAACTAGTTTTTTTAAAGCTTCCAGTCAGTGCTTATATTAAACAATGACATGAGAAAATTACTATAAAATGCTGTTTATCCATTTAGGCACGAACGAAATCATGCTGCTCAATGTACAATATAGGAAAAGGCAAAACATAGGAAAGCTACTTAACTGAATAGAGAATCAATGTGCAGACAGCTAAATATTCCAGAACAAATATATAATATTTGCATAACAGAACTTATGAGTTTTGACAATTACTTTGCCGTATAGGACATGATAGAGACATGCTGAAACCCTTCAGCATCAAGAGCTGCTCGAATTGCTCCCACGCGACCGTCCATCATGTCACTCGGACTGACAACATCTGCTCCTGCTCTGGCCTAAGGCAAAGAAGAGGAGAGTAACAAGATTGGAAATTGCATTTCTAATTAGAACTTCTAACGAATTGGATGCAAGCATAAAAA
The DNA here is from genome assembly GCA_026770625.1 of Nicotiana glauca. NCBI lineage: Eukaryota > Viridiplantae > Streptophyta > Magnoliopsida > Solanales > Solanaceae > Nicotiana > Nicotiana glauca. The sequence goes on from MU669330.1 coordinate 88,250, forward strand.
CTTGCAACGGAAAAGACAAACGGACACCTGATGCATATATGTTTTTAGGTTTGAAAAGCATTACATGTTCAAGGAGAAGCCAAGTTCAAGAGGCAGCATCATCAATTTGAAGGATTACTGAACCCAATTATATTTTAGGATATTTTATTATGTTGTATGTTGAATTTTACTGCTTTACTGTTATAGTACACTTCTGGCATATTTGGTGCGCTGCTGGTTCCTTCTTCTCTGTTGTTTTGAGCTCTTAGTGGGATTCTTGTGGATATGAAGGCAAACAAGTAGACACTAGAGCAGCAATTGAAAACCCGAGAAGAATTCATGGCAAGCTGGTTTGACTAACCGAAGCCGTTTTGCAAGTTACATGATTCACCTAGAGAAGATTTAAAAGTAGTATTCGAGCAACACTCTCCAGTGACGTCCCTTGTCTTTTATGACAAAGAATTTCCTAACCAAACACTCTTGCAAAAAAGTTCCAGAGTAACATCCACTACTACATATACTGACGCTTATAATAAAACTGAATGATCGTTTTCTTTTATCCATTATTCTCTTTGACAATCTCCCCCTGCCAGGGCTGCAGCGCTATTGCCTTCACCCTCTTACACCCACCTAGCCAGCTGTTCCTTTATGTTGTACTTTCTCCCTTCATGTAGTTGTGTCCCACTTCGGATGACTTAACCTTTTTGATTTGCAAATTCTGTACTTTGTAATGACTAAAATCATGTTCAGTCTTAAAACAATACAAAAGAAAGAGATGGTGGTGATAACTCAGCCTGCAACTCATCGTAGAAATAATTTTCAAGGACCGCGAAAAGCTGGTGCAACTCAACTAAGGTGAAAGCAAACAATCTGTACACATAAGTGTATAAAGAGTGAGAAGATTGTGTGAATGAAGAAACAATATCATATGAGGTAAAAGATAACCTGGGCAACCGCCTGCTTGCACAACTGATGCACAGTCTCGTCATTCATGATAACTCCTGGACGCCATTACAGTTGAAAAAATAGTTCATAACCATGCCTCAATGAAACTTAAGTATTCAGCACGTCAAATTTAACTCTGTATATGTGTGGTCATTCATTCATAAGAAACAACAAAAGGCAAAAAATTTCATGCTTCTTTATACTTTCAGTCTTCCCTCGACTGCCATTAACAAGAAAATTAGTCCAATTAAGTTCCTTTTATGGAAAAGGAAATATCATTTATGGAGAAAAGAGATACACAATCAAACCTGGGACAAGTACAAATTTCCCAACACAATTTTGACAATCATTCACAACTGACACCATGCTAAAGCTATCAATCCGTTGAGACCAAAATACGGGCATGCCCTTTGACTTGGTTTGGGCATGGGCGTATCTATGTGTTGGAGCATGGGGCACGTGAAACCATGCTCCTCTCTCGATACCATGTATAATAATGTTATATTTCTTGAAAATTCCTTTAAGGCAGCCTCTCTGCCTTCTTAAAGGCAGGGGTAAGGTCTGCGTATACTCTACCTTTCCCAGACCCTACTTGTTGGATTACAGTGGGTATGTTGTTGTTGTTGTTGTTGTTGTTGTTGTTGTTGTTGCACCCAAGCTCAAAGAGTCCTATGGTGCAATGATTATTCGGTGCACCTTTACAAGTGAAATTAGAGGTTCAAAGCTCAGTTTGTAGGCATGTCTAGTGTCCCTCTTGTGTTTTAATTAAATATTATTTTTATTTCTTTCTTTTTTTATTTGGTTATTCATTCAAAATCCCCAAATCTAACACATTAAGATCATTGATCTCCTTTTGTCATTGCAAAATTTTATATAATTAAAACTAGTAGCAGTAGATAATGTAGCACGGATCAATGATTCCGGCATTTTTTATATGGAGTGTGTGTGTGTGTGTGTGTGTATATATATATATATAATTACCAAAATTACAAGAACTTTTTTAATTTTAACCTGCAATTTCTAAGTGATAATGGATTCATGGTAAGAATCTAAAGGTTGAACCTGTCAATATACTAGATTCACCTCTTTGTAACAGTGCCCATCTTCTTTTCCTGGGTCTGCCTCTGGGTTTGAGTATTAAATAAATAAAACCCACAATGTTAGGTTTGGTTCACTATTAGAAAGGAGAAAAAAAATTGAACTGACTATATATATAATCAATTTACTATTTATTTTACTGAGATTTTTAAGAGCTTTATATATTTTTAGCAAACAAAAAAAGTCGTCTAAACATATTCATGGTGCTTGCTCGATTCTTTTATTTTTTTACATTGAAGTAATTTAGGAGTGATTTGTTTATTGTTTTATTCACTAAAGTTAGTTGAGTTTGGAAGTATATATGGATGTTATATCGTTGTTTAATTTATGAATTTGAATAGCTATCATGTCTCACGGTGAACTTCTCACCTACGGAAGTTTCAACAGATAATAAGTTCATCTATTTGTTGGATTTTTTTTTGTTTTGTTTTTGATGAAGAGAAATCTGTCTGGGGCCGACCTACCGCAGCCTTTGAAAACGGGGATAATGGGCCAGCCCCTCCACCCTTCTCCACTTAAATACTATGCTTATTCTTAGTCACAAGTCCCTCACCTTTGCCACTTGAACTATGCCCTGGGGTCCATTTTCTGTTGGATTCTTGCTACACATAAATTGACATACGAGAAGTTTTATCCTTAGCTGTGGACTGAATTTGTATTTCATTTGATAAAATACTGAATAAACCGACAAAAACTGAAATCATGAAACCGATTCTATTTGGTTTGTTTTGTTTGTATATTTAAATTTGGTTTGATTTGGTATGTATTTAGCAAACTGACATAGTTGGTTTGATGTAATTCTGCAATAAATGGTTTTCCTTTTAGGCTGGGATGAATGGAAAATTATGTATTACCATCTTCTCTGACAATGCCATCATGCCCATCGGATGAATATGGATCCAAAGCAACATCAGTGTAGATAACCTGTCGAAGAGCATATAACATCAGAGGAAGATCAGTAAAATTTAGCTGTTTAATTAGCAGTCTAAGCAGATAAAATGAAACCCGGTAATGTGTATATACATACAAGATCGGGGTATTTGTCTTTCAACAAGCGTATAGCTCGAGGCACTAATCCATTTTCATTGTATGCTTCATCTCCTGTAGAGGTCTGAAGTTACAAAAAAAAAAGTTCTGTAATCGCAATTCAGATGGTACATGGAATTTTATGCCGGTAAAAGAAGACCTTTAAAGCATCTGGCACTTTTGGGAAGAGCACAATGCTGTTGACGCCAACATCCCTCGCCTTTGAGACCTGTAAAAGAAAAAATGTATTGTTTCAATAAAATGCACAAAAGTATTGCAAAGGCGCCATTATTATTGAAGTAAATTATGAATTTGTGAATATGATATTCTTTGAATATTTAGCCTATGTTGCTCAGACTCGGGTGCAGGTACCCGATTCGGGTGCGGATCTAAAGGTCGGATTCTTCATGATCTAAATTTTAAGATTGGGGGATACGGATACAGGTACAGATATGAGTGCGAGAACTCGGCTAAAAATAATTCTAAATTCTAAAAATAGATCTATAAAAATATCCAAAGTTATGAGAGATATTCTGTGGAAACTTATAGGTAACGGAGAGCAGCCAATAATTCAATCTTTCATTTTGAGAATTTCTCAGGTTGTAGACACTAGGCACTAGTAGGCAGCAACTAAAATTTAATCTTTCATTTTTCGTCAAATTTGTCCATGGATTGTGGTCAAAGTACCGAATCTTGATTGACCACACCCAGTACAAATCCCACACCCTTACCGGTACTAGTGACATGTCGACATAAGTGTGGCGGCTAAAATGAAGAGCCCGCGCGACATAGTATTTAACCAAGCCATCTTTGGCAAACGGCCAGATTGAAATTGAAGCACTAAGAAAAATTTTATGGGCATCTAAAAGAATAAAATAGAATGGTGACATTCTGAAAGTTGGTTAAATTCTAGAAATGCTGCAGATCCATTTGGTGTTTAGTTCTCAGTCCGAGGCAGCAAGCATAGGAATTAATTGCTGCCTACAAACCCATCTATAGCCTATCCATTTATCACCTGCTAGATTTTAGCCTGTCCATTCTTTTACCCTTTATATCTCCGTATTTCTTATTTAGCAGACCCCATTTCTGTTACAACAGATTTACAGTGTAATTTTATTTTCCATGTATTTAATTTCTGCTTTATCAAATGTGAGTCTCCTCAAGTATTGCATGTGAGGAAGATTTTTTTTTTTTTTATAAGTAGGACAATAAGAATTGTTTAGTACCAATTATTGCCAAAAGCAGTTCTTAGTCCCAAGGTGATTCCTCCATTAGAAGACTCGTCCTATACATTCTTAAACTATTAGCAGCTTTTAAGTACATACATGAGTTCTTTGTTTCTCTGTTTCTCTTTTCCTTGTTCCTGATATCTGCACGCTCATACCTGCACCTACAGAAATTTCTACCAAAACAGTACTTAATAATCCTCTTCCAGTGAATAAATCAGTCTTTCACCCTGCCCAACCCCTTAAAAGTGAAAATGAATATCTAGACCTGAATCCCAATTTAAACATCTTGGGGATCCAGGGGGACGGAGAGATAGACGGGGACGTCACTCACTGTATAGGGGCGGGGTGGTCGAAGTGGAGGCTTGCATCAGGGGTCTTGTGTGACAAGAAAGTGCCACAGAA
>MU669330.1:93198-109957 GCA_026770625.1 Nicotiana glauca
TGAAGAACTCTCATGTTCAGAGAATGAAGGTTGCGGAGATGAGGATGCTCAGGTGAATGTGCGGGCTCACAAGGTTAGATAAGATTAAGAATGAAGTTATTCGGGAGAAGGTGGGGGTGGCCCCGGTGGATGAGAAGATGCGAGAGGCGAGGCTCAGGTGGTTCGGGCATGTGCGGAGGAGAAGCCTTGATGCCCCGGTGAGGAGTTGTGAGCGGCTGGCGGTGGTCGGCGTGAGTCGAGGCATAGAGAGGCCTAAGAGGTATTGGGGAGAGGTGATTAGGCAGGACATGGCTAGGATGCGGATTTCCGAGGACATGACCCTTGATAGGAAAGTCTGGATGTCTAGTATCAGGGTTGCAGGATAGGGGCTTCTAGGATCCTTCGCACTCCTTCCCGGGGTGGGTGGGGTTTGGTAGGGCTCTCCATAGATGATTTGTTATTGGATTGTGTCCCCTTATGGTAGTTACTATTTGATATTATTGCATGCCATTTTATTTACGGTTCTTATGGTTATTTTGTTTAGATAATTATTTATGTGATCTCTGTTTGGAGTTACTAATGCCGTTATTGTTTTTGTTTTTCCTTTCCTTCCCTGAGCCGAGGGTCGATTGGAAACAGCCTCTCTGCCCTTTCGGGTAGGGGTAAGGCCTGTCTACATATTACCCTCCTCATACCCCACTTTGTGGGACTATACTGGGTAGTTGTTGTTGTTGTTGTTGTTGAATCCCAATTTAAACATAGTTCCGGTAGCTGAAATTGAAGTCTTGTATATATCTAGAATACTGAAACACATGTCCAGCTTGCATGCATATCCTAATCAAAGTAGGGACCATTATTACACACAGTAAGTGACTGTAACTAATCTAATAGCAGAAATTTTGACAGTGTTATTTTGATATTTTGCCAAAGAAGAGCAAAGTCTGTATGATTCTCAGAACTATATAAACAGAAAAGAGAACATAGGCAATGCATGTTTGTTGATATTACTGACAAGATTGAGTGATACCCAAAAAGGATCATAGTCTTTATATAACCTACCCTCCAAGTCAATGTGCAACACCCTCAGTTCCTAATAGATCAAGTGGTTTATCTGCCCAGCCCAGAAACAATAAAACCTACTACAAGGATAGCGTTTTGTAAATCTAATGCTATTGCAAAAAATTTATCATTAATAGTAGAAATATTGTTATGATACTAGTCATAATAACATAGACAATGGAAAATACATCACCAGCGAGATTTAGCACAATCATAGCAACATGACAATTATTGCAGCACGTCATCATCAAATTAGGAACACTATGAAACCAAATGCCTACAAAGCCGATCATATCAAAATCAAGGAGAGAGCTACTTATGCCCCAAGGTGGAGGTGCGGCGGTTTGTCATCCTTAGACAAAAGGTGGTCTTTCAGGAGTGATCATCGTTTGTCACCACCTCCCACCTATGCTACACATTAGATACTTGATAGAGTATGTTTGCTTGCTATTTATGTGATCTAACGCATCAGGCACTTCATTTCTCACCAGCTAAAACTTTGAAGAGGAGGGGGAAGTGGATTTATTATACTACCAGATCAATTAGGGAGAGAAGAATCGAATTAAGGAATCAAAATGCTGAAACTCTGGTCAAAGAAGGCAAAGCCATAAAGGAGGATGAAGAATCCTAGGAATCGATGAGTCACCAACCTCTTCAACAAGACCATGCCTCCATCCAAGCCTGTAACATCCAGGCATTGCTCCAATAGGTGTGTCCTCTTCACCTGCAAGTGCGTGCCATTTGTAAAAACAGATTGAAAGAGGTTTTTTAGAAGAGAAGAACATAGTTCAGTCAGGTACTCACCCTCATGAATAAACAGTGGATATACAAGATTCGCAGGGCTTATATTTGTTTCCTGGAATGCAGCCCTAACAGCTGGAGACTTACGATTACGGCGTGGTCGCCTATTGATTGGCTATACAAGAAAAATCTGATCATTAGTTACAGGCACATAGAAAATCAATCACATCAGCTTCCAATGCAGTATTGCGTCAATATTAAAAACGTTACCACCAAAAATTCACAACAATCTGCCAATTCAACCAAGATGATATCATTTATACAAAAAACAAGTAAAAACTATACTACTTACTAAATAATAAATGTGGTATGCATTGAAAGCTTACTAAAAGTTGAAGGATTAAGCTTTAGTTACACCATCTTCAAAGTCAAGTTTTGATTGTGTAAATGGAATTAAGACACTTTGACGTTTCTAAAATTATCAGAAACACCCTATACATAAATGTCATTTAATTTGCAAGTATCAATTTAAACATTCCACACCCTGCGCCCAGATAAGAAAAGCCAAAGATGTTCCAAGAAGTTGTTAGACCTTATACGTACACTTCAAGATTTTATAGTTTGATATAATTTTATCAAAGTGTGGTTGCTTTCCTTTATAAGGCTTTCTGTAGCAGGAACTCTTGAAAATGTTACACAAAATCTTGAAAAGGTTAGGTAATGCCTCAAAATGTAATAACACCCTTCAGCATCAGTTTCGCAGCGTTCCATTACCATACTAAGTATTATTTATGGAACTCCCATCCTATCATTTCAATTGACATTGAGTAGGTGAACAAATTTTTTATATGCTAAGCTAGTTATCATTTATTGAGATGCCTGTACAACTAAGTTATCACATCATATTTGTTCTCCACATCTTCTGTTATTCCTATGTACAGTTGGTAAGTTAGTTGTCATTCAGAAACAATGTAAAAGAAATGTAATTACACCACAGTCAAATACATCTGGCAAGTTCAATTAAAAACAAATAGAACATTCTGGACTCTTTCATATCTAATTCTGATAACAATTTGATAGGAAATTAGAAACTGACTTTCAGCAGCTTAGAATGAAAAAGATGGATGTTTTGAACACTTGCTCACCATTTCCAAAATGGACATTCAAAAAAATTACAAGTAATGATAAGTCTCAAACTAACCAGTGAAGACACAGCAGGAGTACCGGCAGGTGCAGCCGGCTTTGGTGGAACTGGAGGAGCTTCAGGCGCATTTCCAGCAACCACAGCAGCCTCGCACTCCTCGTCAGTCAAGCCCATCTTTCTCAAGGGCCCTGAACCGGACCCATTATCATGCCCTTCACAGCTAGCCCTTATGGTCAACACCCTCCTCCGATTCAACCTAATACAAGGCCGTGCACAAAACAAATTTGGCGATGGCTTCACTTTCACCTCAAACCTCACAGCTCCAATATTACAAGGTGAGTTCAACATTGCCGCGGAAGCCATTACTGCTCAGATAAGCAGCTCTACGAGTATGACCAAAAAATCACAAATTACAAATTTGAACATTCCAAAACATTAATTCAGATTAAAGTTGTGATTATCTCCAAACTTTGACCAAAACCCAGAAAATGTCTAATGATTCTATTAGTAAAACCAATAACAAAAAGAAACAAGAAAAAATTTCATTACAAGGCTAGAAATTTTAGAATTAGTAAGCATAATGGAGATGAACATATGATTTCTTCAGTTATTTGGAGAAAACCCAAAAAAGATGGAAAATTTCAAATTCAACTTTAAGGCATCGAAAATCAAAATTGAGCAAAAGATGTGATTTTTATCAAGTAATTTTTGCAGAACGCAATAAATTCTAAAATGCATCAATGAACCAACTAGCATATATAACAAGAATTAAATTTTGAGGCATTGAAGAGCAAAATTGAGCTAAGGATGTGATTTTTCACAAGTAATTTTGCAGAAAAAGAGAAGGAAAATTTTACCTTGAGAATAGAGGAAGAGAGGGAGAAAGAGAATTGAAGAATCTTATCAATAAAGAAGGCCAATTGACGTGAACTACTAACAAGAAGATTAGATTTTGGTTGCCATTTTCAAAAATCTATTCGTCCAGTCAAACATCTTGCTGGGCCCCTCTTTTGTTTTTGACTACTTTATCATCATAAATAATCTTGAATTTTAACTTTGAATTATTGTCATTCTTGATTTCGTGTAAATTTCTTTTATTATAATTACTGTTTCGAAATTAATTAACAAAATAGTAAAATCATCACTTTTTCTATTTATTTTATTACACATAAAACGAGAATGTATTTACCCAAGGGAGTTGGGTTAAAATTATCACTTTATCAATTGATTAGTTAATGAATTTATTCACGATATCTTTTTTTCCTAAAATTAAAGCCGAATCTTTCAAGTAATTTATTTATTTATTATTTAATCAAAAAATAGAATTTCAGTCTAAGTTTTTTATTTAGAAGAACTCAGGTTATTATTAATCAAAAAATGAGCAAAAGAAATTGATAATAATAAGTTAGATAGCAAAAAACAAAGTAAATTAATGTGTTCAGTTGATCTTTCGTGTCCCTACAAATGATCGGTCTTCTCCCTTTTATAGCTATTTCTAAGTTATACGTTTTGCCTTTGCCATAATAAGGTCATTATGGACGATTAAAGGCATTAAATGCTACGTTACATAATTATTGTAATTTAATACAGATTTTCCAACGCTTTCAGTATTTAATGCTTATTAAATATTGTATCTGGGCTCTCTTGCACTGTCAGGCTCATTCTTCTCAACTTTTAGACTTAAATAGGTACGAGCATCGAGTCTTTTTGAATATCATCCTGTGCCTCTGTCACGACCCCAGTTCACCATCCATGAACATGTCGTAATGGCACATAATCCTTATAACTAGGTAAGTCTAACAATGCGAAAACAATAACCTAACTTGCGGAATAATTAATTAAATTGAACATATTAAAATAATAACTGAATATAAGGCCGCTTGGCCTATACAACTCAAAAGAAATGTTTAAGTCTACAACTCAATCCCCAAAACCCGGAAACTCACGGGAAACACAGGCTAAAAGAAATACTATAAATGCTCTAATCTCCAGAATGTCTACATCAAAAATATGATAGAATCTAAACACTACAGATAGAATAAGGAAGGAGACTCTTCGGTCTGCGGACACTGCAGATATACCTCGAAGTCTCCGCTAGATCTCTCCGCCTCGATGATAGTGCGCATGTGGAGGAACCTGGATCTGCATATGAAAAACATGCGCAGAAGGGCATGAGTACACTACAGCGGTACTCAGTAAGTGAAGCCTAACCTCGGTTGGGTAGTGACGAGGAAGGTCAGGTCCCTACTGAGATACAACATAATAAATAATAAGATAACTGAAACAGTTTAAATAAGGTCTACAGCGAGAATCTAAACCAGATAAATAAGTAAAAACAGTAGTAGAAGGCGGAGGTAACAATACAATGAATACTGCTCTCAACAAGGAATAATAGCCGGGGATCTCTTGGTATCCCGAGAATCTCTTGGTATCCTCATCATATGCACCAGGGATCTCTTGGTATCCCGAGGATCTCTTGGTATCATCATCATATACACTGGGGTCTCTTAGTATCCCTAGGATCTCTTGGTATCCTCATCATATACATTGGGGATCTCTTGGTATCCCGAAGACATCTTCGTATCCTCATCATATGTACTGGGAATCTCTTGGTATCCCGAGGATCTCTTGGTATCCTCATCATATACACTGGGGATCTCTTGGTATCCCGATATATAGAAATATATGTGCTGGAGATCTCTTGGTATCCCGCACCCTCAATCCAGAATATATCAAGTACAGGGAGATCTCCCGGGAAGCCGTCTCGTAGTCCCAAATTAAACACACAACAACAACAACTCATAATCTCAGACTAAATGCAAAAGTCAGTACAAGTAGTAGTAATTTCTAGCCTAACATGCTTCATAGAGTACAAATAATACAGTTAAACAATTAAGCAAGTAAGTCAGCTAAACGTGCTTTTCTAAGCTGGCACAGGTTTAAGCTTACAGTCTAAAATGAACAAGTAAACGGGAAATCTCAACCTAAAAACTTCAAGTAGAAACGGGTTTACAACAATTGGCTCAAGTACGCGCTCGTCACCTCACGTACGAGGCACTCAGATATTCAAAGATCATGTCCTAAGGGGAAAGGTCCCCCACACAAGGTTAGCCAAGCCACTTACCTCGAACCGGCTCAATAATCAACTAGGAACCACGCCCTTGCCACGAGTATCCGACTCTAAATGGCCCAAATCCAATTATTTTCTCTTCAAAACCCACTCAAAATCGCCTTCTCCTGAGCTCTCAAAACAGTTTTTCAACTTATGAAATTAAACCCTCGAAATTGCTATTTCTGAACAGTCATTTCCGCTTCTGAGGACAAGGGACCGCTTCTGCGATTTTCACTTAAGGGCCAGTTTCCGCTTCTGCAGAGGAATAACCCCTTATGTGGTACCGCATATGCGTAAAAACAACCGCTTCCGCGGTTCCTGAGGGAGATCAAATCTCACTTCTGCGATGAGGAAGCCGTTTCTACGGTTCCTAAGCCGCAGAAGCGAAAAGATACCAGAAGCAGCAGAGCTTCTCAACTTCCAAAATTTTCTATTAACCTCCCGAATTCATCCCGAGGCCCCCAGGACCTCAACCAAAAATACCAATACCACTTAATACCTTATTCAAAGTTGTATGAACCTTGAAAACACCTAAAACAACACCGGAAATCCAAATTAATCAAAGATTCAAGCCTTAGAACTTCAAATTTCTTCCAAATACGCTTTCGACAAAAAACCTAAACAAAACACGTCCGAATGACCTAAAATTTTGCGCACACGTTCCAAATGACATGACGGAGCTACATCAACTTTCAGAATTCCATTCCGACCCTCGGATCAAAAATTCACCATTGGACGGAAACTTCAAAAATACAAACTTTGGCATTTTAAGCCTAAATGAGCTACAGACCTCCAAAATACATTCCGAACACGCTCTCAACCCTGAAATCACCTAACGGAGCTAACGAAACCATCGAATTTCCATTCCGAGGTCGTCTTCACACTGTTTCGATTACGGACCATTTTTCAACTCTTAAGTTCTCATTTAGGAACTAAGTGTCCCAAAATACTCCGTATCCCAACACCGAATGTCGACAAACTAAAATAGCATAAATGGACTTAGGGGAAGCAGTTAATTGGGGATCAGGGCGTAAATTCCAAAAACGACCGGCCGGGTCGTTACATCCTCCTACACTTAAACATTCGTTCGTCCATGAACGAGCATAGCGAACATACCTGAAGTAGTGAAAAGATGAGGGTACTGGCTGCGCATATCCTGCTCGGTCTCCCAAGTTGCCTCCTCGGCCAGCTGACCCTGCCACTGAACTTTTACCGAAGCAATGTTATTTGACCTCAACTTTCTGATCTGCCGGTCCAAAATAGCCACTGGCTCCTCAACATAGGATAGATCCTTATCCAACTGGACTGAACTGAAATCCAACACGCGCGACGGATCACCGTGGTACTTCCGGAGCATCAAAACATGAAATACCGAATGAACTCCGGCTAGGCTGGGAGGCAAGGCAAGCTCATAAGCAACCTCCCAAACTCGCCTCAAGATCTCAAAAGGGCCAATAAACCTCAGACTCAAATTTCCTTTCTTTCCAAACCTCATGACGCCTTTCATAGGTGAGACCCGAAGTAGAACCCGCTCACCAACCATATATGAAACATCACGAACCTTCTTGTCCGCATAACTCTTCTGTCTGGACTGGGCTGTACGGAGTCTATCTTGAATCACTTTAACCTTCTCTAATGCATCCTGAACCATCTCTGTGCCCAGTAGCCTGGCCTTACCAGGCTTAAACCAACCCACCGGAGATCTACACCTCCTACCATATAAAGCCTCATACGGTGCCATCTGAATGTTGGACTGATAACTGTTGTTATAAGCAAACTCCGCCAATGGAAAGAAATGATCCTAAGACCCTTCAAACTCAATCACACATGCACGGAGCATATCCTCAAGAATCTAAATAGTGCGCTCGGACTGTCCGTTCGTCTGGGGGTGAAATGTTGTGCTCAACTCCACCCGAGTGCCTAACTCCTGCTGCACGGCTTTCCAAAACCGCGATGTAAACTGAGTACCTCTGTCTGAAATGATAGAAACTGGAATACCATGCAAACGGATGATCTCCCTAATATAAATCTCCGCCAACCGTTCCGACGAATAAGTGGTACATACAAGAATGAAATGAGCGGACTTGGTCAGCCGGTCCACATTGACCCAAATGGAATCAAACTTCTTCAAGGTTCGTGGGAGTCTAGATACAAAGTTCATGGTGATACGCTCCCACTTCCACTCCGGAATCTCTATCTGCTGAAGCAACCCACCCGGACGCTGGTGTTCATACTTCACCTACTGGCAATTGAGGCATCTAGACACATAATCAATTATATCCTTCTACATCTGCCTCCACCAATAGTGCTGCCTTAAGTCCTGATACATCTTCGCGGTACTGCGAACTATGGGCCTCTGCTAGAATCAACTCTCGAAGACCATCAACATTGGGCACACAAATCCGGCCCTGCATCCTCAGTACTCTGTCATCTCCAATGGTCACAACTCGGGCATCTCCAAACTGAACCTTGTCCTAAAGGACAAGCAAATGAGGGTCGTCATACCGCCGCTCCCTGATACGGTCAAATAGGGAAGACGGGGAAACCACAGAGGCTAGAACCTGACTGGGCTTCGAAAGATCCAATCTCACAAACTGACTGGCTAAGGCCTGAACATCCATCACCATAGGCCTCTCTAAAGCTGGTAAATATACCAAACTACCCAGACTCTCTGCCCGGCGACTCAAGGCATCCACCACCATATTGGCCTTGCCGGGGTGATACAGAATAGTGATATCATAATCCTTTAAAAACTCTAACCATCTCCTCTGACTCATACTCAGGTCCTTCTGCTTGAGTAAGTGCTGCAAACTCCGATGGTCAGTATAGATCTCACAAGGCACCCCGTACAAATAATGACGCCAGATCTTCAAGGCATGAACAATAGCAGCTAACTCAAGGTCGTGGACAAGGTAATTCTTCTCCTGTATCTTCAACTGTTTGGACGCGTAGGCAATCACCCTACCGTCCTGCATCAACACCGCTCCAAGTCCAACCCGTGAAACATCGCAATAAACTGTATAAGACCCCGAACCGGTAGGCAACATCAAGATTGGGGCTGAAGTCAAAGCTGTCTTGAGCTTTTGAAAGCTCGCCTCACACTCCTCTGTCCACTGAAATGGGGCACCCTTTTGGGTCAATTTAGTCATAGGGGCCGCAATTGATGAAAACCCCTCCACAAAGCGACGGTAATAACCTGCCAAGCCAAGGAAACTGTGAATCTCTGTAGCTGAGGAGGGCCCGGGCCAACTCTGCATGGCCTCCACCTTCCTCGGATCCACCCGAATGCCCTCACTCGATACCACGTGGCCTAGGAATGCCACGTAACTCATCCAGAACTCACATTTCGAGAACTTTGCATATAATTTCTTCTCTCTCAAGGTCCGAAGCACTGTCCTCAGGTACTACTCATGATCTTCCCAACTCCGAGAATATACCAGAATATCATCAATAAAAACAATAACGAAGGAATCAAGGTATGGCCTGAATACATTGTGCATCAAATGCATAAAAGCTGCTGGGGCATTAGTCAGACCAAATGACATAACAAGGAACTCGTAATGACCATACCGAGTCCTGAAGGCAGTCTTCGGGATATTTGGCTCCTGAATCTTCAACTGATAGTAACCTAAGCGCAAGTCAATCTTGGAAAATACCTGTGCGCCCTGAAGCTGGTCAAATAGATCATCAATACGAGGTAAAGGATAACGGTTCTTCACGGTAACCTTTTTCAACTGTCGATAATCAATACATATGCGCATAGGCAAAACACTGGGTCGAATAAAACCCTTACCAAGCAATTACTACAATTGGTCCTTCAACTCCTTCAACTCAGGAGAAGCCATGCAATACGGAGGAATGGAAATGGGCTGAGTGCCCGACAACAGATCAATGCCAAAATCAATGTCTCTATTGAGTGGCATGCCCGGAAGATCAGCTGGAAACACATCGGGGAAATCCCGTACCATTGGAACTGAATCGACAGAAGGGGTATCAACACTGACATTTCTCACATAAGCTAAATATGCAGCACACCACTTCTCAACCATACGATGAGCTTTAAGAAAAGAGATAACTCTATTGGGAGTGTGATCCAATGTACCACTCCACTCAATACGCGGAATACGTGGCATAGATAGCGTCACGGTCTTGGCATGACAATCAAGAATAACATGATGGGGCGACAACCAGTCCATGCCTAGAATAATATCAAAGTCAACCATATCGAGTAGCAATAAATTCGTTCTGGTCTCAAAACCATGAATGGTAACCAAATATGACCAATAAACGCGGTCCACAACAAGAAAATCTCCTATGGGAGTAGAAACATAAACGGGGGCGCTCAAAGAATCCCGAGGCACACCCAAATGCGAAGCAAAATAAGAAGACACATAAGAATAAGTAGAGCCTGGATCGAATAGAACCGATGCCTCTCTATGACAAACTACTATAATACCTGTGATGACAGAATCGGAGGCAACAGCCTTAGTGCGAGCAGGAATACAATAATATCTGGCCCGACCCCTCTCTCGAGGGCAACCTTTATCTCCCCGGCCTCTACCCCTGGCTGGCTGGGCAGGTGGGGTAGCAGCGGGAGCTGTGATTCATGGCCTGAGAACTCTGAGGAGCACGCTGTGGTTTAGCAGTCTGTGGAGGTGCACTCCTCCCAAGTCTAGGTCAATCCCTCACCACATGACGGGTGTCACCACACTCAAAACAAGCTCTGGGAGGATGTGGTGGTTGTGACTGGCTAGGGTCAGGTCTGCTAGACTGACCTTTGAAAGCACCCCGTGCAGGAGGTGCGCTAGAAATTAGAGGCGCATAATAAGGCTCCTGAGGTGCAGGCGGAGCTGGAGTACTGTCGGTTACTGGTAAAGCTGAATGTATAGGGCGGCCAGAATAACCTCTACCATAACAACCTACTGATAGGGTACGGGCACTAGAGTAGTGACCCGACTCTCGAGACCTCTTGGCCTCCCTCTCCCCTCGCTCCCTGGCAAGCATACCCTCAATCCTCCTAGCAATGCTCACTACCTGCTGGTAAGGAATATCCATCTCCAACTCTTGAGCCATGCTAGACCTGATGGGCGGGATAGGGCCCTCGATGAACCTGCGAACTCTATCCCGAACTGTGGCAACCAAGGCTGGTACATGCCTGGCCAATCTGGTATAACGGATGGCATACTTTAAAACTATCATAGCACCCTGGCGCAAGTGCTCAAACTCTGCACGCCATGCATCCCTGAAACTCTGGGAACAAACTCTCTCATAAATATCTCCGAGAACTGGGTCCAAGTCAGTGTAGCATCCTCGACTGAACTGTCTATCTCATAAGTGTGCCACCAATCATAGACAGCTCCCCGAAGCTGAAAAGTAGTGAAAGAAACCCCACTTGACTCTACTATGTCCATGGTGTGAAGAATATGATGACACTCCTCTAAAAATCCCAAGGCATCATCTGATGCTAGTCCACTGAACAATGGGGGATCATATTTCTTAAACCTCTCAAGTCTCCGTTGCTCGTCCTTTACAGCAGCTGACCCATCCTCGGGCTGAACTGGAGCTGCAGGCGGTGCGGGAATAATCTCGGGAGCCTACTCAACCTGCACTCGCTGCTCAGGAGTGAGGACGGCGGGAGTCTGTGCTCTTCCCCCAGCCTGGGATGTGGCTGTAGCAAGGGGAAGCAACCCTGCCTAAGCTAAGGTGGTGTACATCCTCATGAACTGAGCCAAAGTCTCCTGGAGCGCTGGAGTAGTGGTGGCAGTAGTAGGTGTACCAGGTGCCTGGGCTCCGACTGGATCTGCTGGTGGTACCTCGGCGGCAGCTCGTGCAGGTACTCTAGCTGTACCGCATGTGCGTCCTCAACGTCTACCCCGACCTTGGCTTCTGACGGCTGCAGCAGGGGGTGCAGGTGCCTGATCATCTCGTGTAGCACGTGTTTCACCATCTGTGAGAGAATAGAAGATAGAAGTTTAGAATTGATGTCAAAATATCGCACGACAAGGAATTCAAATGAATTGAATATTTTCCTAAATAGTTACATAGCCTTTCGTAGATAAATACAAACGTCTCTATACCGATCAGCGAGACTCTAATAAATCGGCCTGTGTTCCGTGACTCCTATGAACCTAGGGCTCTGATACCAACTAGTCACGACCCTAATTAACCTTTATGAACATGTTGTGATGGCATCTCGTCCTTATAACTAGGTAAGCCTAACAATGCGGAAACAATAACCTAACTTGCGAAATAATTAATTAAACTGAACATATGAAATAATAACTGAATATAAGGCCGCTCGGCCTATACAACTCAAAAGAAATGCGGAAGTTTACAACTCAATCCCCAAAACCTAGAAACTCACAGGAAACATAGGCTAAAAGAAATACTGTAAATGCTCTAATCTCCCGAATGTATACATCAAAAATATGATAGAATCTAAACACTACATATAGAATAAGGAAGGAGACTCTTCGGTCTGCAGACGATGCAGATATACCTCGAATTCTCCACTAGATCTCTCCTCCTCGATGATAGTGCGCCTGGGTGGAGAAACCTGGATCTGCACATGAAAAACATGCGCAGAAGGGCATGAGTACACTACAGCGGTACTCAGTAAGTGCCAAGCCTAACCTCGGTTGGGTAGTGACGAGGAAGGTCAGGCCCTACTGAGATACAACACAACAAATAATAAGATAACGAAAACTGTTTAAATAAGGTCTACAGCGAGAATCTAAACCAGATAAATAAGTAAGAACAGTAGTAGAAAGCGGAGGTAACAATACAATGAATACTGCTCTCAACAAGGAATAATAGTCGGGGATCTCTTGGTATCCCGAGAATCTCTTGGTATCCTCATCATTTGCACCAGAGATCTCTTGGTATCCCGAGGATCTCTTGGTATCCTCATCATATACACTGGGGATCTCTTAGTATCCCGAGGATCTTTTGGTATCCTCATCATATACACTGGGGATCTCTTGGTATCCCGAGGACCTCTTGGTATCCTCATTATATACATTGGGGATCTCTTGGTATCCCGAGGATCTCTTGGTATCCTCATCATATACACTGGGGATCTCTTGGTATCCCGATATATAGAAATACATGTGCCGGGGATCTCTTGATATTCTGCATCCTCAATCCAGAATATATCAAGTATAGGGGGATCTCCCAGGAAGCTGTCCCATAGTCCCAAATTAAACACACAACAACAACAACTCATAATCTCAGACTAAATGCAAAAATCAATACAAGTAGTTGTAATTTCTAGCCTAAAATGCTTCATAGAGTACAAATAATACAGTTAAACAATTAAGCATATAAGTCAGCTAAACATGCTTCTCTAAGCTGGCACAGGTTTAAGATTACAGTCTAAAATGAACAAGTAAACAGGAAATCTCAACTTAAATACTTCAAGTAGAAACAGGTTTACAACAATTAGCTCAAGTACGTGCTCGTCACCTCACGGACGAGGCACTCAAATATTCCAAGATTATGTCCTAAGGGGAAAGATCCCCCACACAAGGTTAGACAAGCCATTTACCTCGAACCGGCTCACTAATCAACTAGGAACCATACCCTTGCCACGAGTATCCGACTCCAAATGGCCCAAATCCAATGATTTTCTCTTCAAAACCCACTCAAAATCGCCTTCTCCCGAGCTCTCAATCGATTTTTCAACTTATGAAATTAAACCCTCGAAATTGCTATTTCTGAACAGTCATTTCCAATTCTGTGGTCCCGTTTATGCGGAAGACCAACCGCTTCTACGGTTTTCACTTAAGGGCTAGATTCCGCTTCTGCGGTACCGCGTATGCGTAAATACAACCTCTTCTGCGGTTCCTGAGGGGGAGACTAAATCTCATTTCTGCGATGAGGAATCCGCTTCTGCGGCTCCCAAGCCGCAGAAGCAAAAAGTTACCAGAAGCAGTAGAGCTGCTACTTCTCAACTTCCAAAATTTTCTGTTAACCTCCCGAATTCATCCCGAGGCCCCCGGGACCTCAACCAAAAATACTAATACTACCTAATACCTTATTCAAACTTGTACGAACCTTGAAAACACCTAAAACAACACCGAAAACCCAAATTAATCAAAGATTCAAGCCTAAGAACTTCAAATTTCTTCCAAATACGCTTTCGACCAAAAACCTAACCAAAACACGTCCGAATGACCAAAAATTTTGCGCGCACGTTCCAAATGATATGACGGAGCTACTACAACTTTCGAAATTCCATTCTGACCCTCGGATCAAAAACTCACTATCGGACCGGAAACTTCAAAAATACAAACTTCGGCATTTTAAGCCTAAATGAGCTACAGACCTCCAAAATATATTTCGAACATGCTCTCAACCCTGAAATCACCTAACGAATTTCCATTCTGAGGTCGTCTTCACACTATTCTAGTTACATATCATTTTTCAACTCTTAAGCTCTCATTTAGGGACTAAGTATCCCAAAACACTCCGTATCTCAACACCGAACGTCCCGGCAAACCAAAATAGCAGAAATGGACTTAGGGGAAGCAGTTAATGGGGGATCGAGGCATGAATTCCAAAAATGATTGGCCGGGTCGTTAAAGCCTCTTCTTATGCTTCCGCTCGTACTTGTTGCAACTCGTACCTCCTTGCTTATCATCATTCTTTGACTAGCCTTCGTGTCATGACACGTCATCATTCAATCACTTCAATATGTAAACTCTATTTTTCCCAATACAGATAGTCCCCCCACTTGCCATTTATTCATCAATTGAATATTTGGGAAGTGAATTTTATTAAAGCGGGAATATTTGCCGCCATTAATGCTATAATTGATTTGACGCTTCAATTGTCACTTCCATTTAATGCTCATGACATGTGGCACCCTTTTATTGGTTCTGCAGTTTTGCAGCGCTTTTTAAGATTTTTTTACGGCTTCACTAAACACTAAGTGACAGTTCTCATTATGACATTTCCATCCTTGTACCTTTTTCTTTGATGCTTACTTCTCAATATAAATATAGTTCTTATTTTTGTCTTTCTCATTTAAAGTTCAAAGCTTTCAGAATATTAAATTCTTGTTCTTCAACTTCCTCATACTGCCATGGCTTCACCAAACCCTAACCCTAGAAGAGTCTCCATAGTTGATAACTTTTCTCCTGCCCCTAATAGGAGTAGAAGAGGAAGTGGTAGACTACGTAATTTAGGGTCTTCATCCATACGTGATTCTTCTCTTCCTTCATCCAGTTCTAGCCCTTCTTCTAGAACCAGAGATTCTATTTCACATAGATCTTCCTCTAGAGGTAGGAATCCTCTGAGCATCTTCGTGAACCTCTAGTAGAGGAGATAATTCCTGCGAAATTTTTCTTCTGTAATAATAGGGAGTCTCTTAGAAACCAAGTATCTTCTTTAGACCGTGCTAATATTTACCCAACTCATATCACTGAAGGTCTGATTTATTGAGTTCGTAAAGACTGCCATTGGAGTCAAGATTTCCCCATCATAATTCCTAATGCAAACTAAAGAATCACCTTTTTGTTTATACATATCCTTTTCACTTTAGGATTCAAACCTGCTGTAAGCACGAGATTTTTGCCTTATATGAAATACTCCTATAAAATCCCAAGAAAATAGATGTTTTGTTAATTATTTTACATTTTAGGAATTTTTGTAGAATTTTTAATTATTTGCATTTCGTGCATATTTAAGTTTTATTTAAATCATAAAAAATATCCAAAAAAATATCACTCATGGCATTTAGGCTTCATTTTTACATTTTTATGATTAATTAATTAATTACTTGTTTTATAAAATTAAAAATCACAAAAAAATACTTCATTTTTATAGTCTTTCCTTTATTTGATTTTTTTCTTTTAGTTTCGGACTAAGTAGCTTTTATAATCTTTATAATTATTTAACTAGTGTAATTTCACACTTTTGGATAATTTAAGATTTTTAATTTTTAGATTTTTAATTAATTAAAGAAAAGAAAAAAAAGGAGAAAGGGAAATTAGGAAGAATATATGTAGGTTTGTTTCTTTTAAAATACTTGGCTTGGGACAATTCATAAAAAAGAGGCCCAATTTCCTTCTTTCTTGCCCAACCCAATACCATACCCATTACCCTTTAACCTAATCCCTACCCTATATAATATACCCTACACACTCTTAAATAGAGTCCAAAACCTTTTTAATAATTTTTTGGACAAAAAATATATTTTTAATGTTAAAAAAAAAAGTTACCTAAATAGGTATTTCGCAGTATAATACTGCAAATTACCTTAACGGAAATTTAGCCGTTAAAGTAATTCGCAGTATAATACTGCGAATTATAATTTTTTTTTAATAATTCGCAGTATAATACTGCGAATTACAAAAAAAAAAAATTTGTAATTCGCAGTATTATACTACGAATTACAGATATATATATATTTTTATAATTCGCAGTATTACTGCAAATTATTAAAAAAAAAAATTATAATTCGCAGTACCTTTATTAATTTGGCCCCACTCCTTAACTGACATAACAATAATTCAAACACATAAAACGTAGTACTATATTGCGAATTAATTATTAAATTTTTTTTACAAGAAAACAACTTTTTTTACATGGGTTTCATCTTTTTCACAATTAACAAATTTTATTTTGATTGTGTTATTGGTTGCTAAAGTCTGAGTTTATTTTCATTTGCAAAATCTTGTACTTTTATGATAATTAAAATATGTCGAAATCTGAGTTATTTT
>MU669330.1:111110-134832 GCA_026770625.1 Nicotiana glauca
TTTAATAATTAATTCGCAATATAGTACTACGTTTTATGTGTTTGAATTATTGTTATGTCAGTTAATTGGTGGGGCCAAATTAATAAAGGTACTGCGAATTATAATTTTTTTTTAATAATTTGCAGTAATACTGCGAATTATAAAAAAAAAAAATCTGTAATTCTTATACTGCGAATTACAATTTTTTTTTTTTGTAATTCGCAGTATTATACTGCGAATTATTAAAAATTTTTTTTTATTATAATTAGCAGTATTATACTGCGAATTACTTTAACGGCTAAATTTCGGTTAAGGTAATTCGCAGTATTATACTGCGAAATACCTATTTAGATAACTTTTTTTTTAACATTAAAAATATATTTTTTGTCAAAAAAATCGTTAAAAAGGTTTTGGACTCCTCTTAAATATGGGATGAGCCGCACCCCCTCAGAAGAGTTGCTTGATCTTCTTCAAAAAGCTCTCAAACTCTCACACAATAGAGAAGTCGACAACCAACCCTTTCCCCACTTAAGAATCCTACAGCAACCACCATTATCCTTTGAAATAAATCAACAAAAGAAAAAGCTTCACTCCAATTACAAAGCAGAGGCAGTGGTACATCCTCACAAAAGAGAAGAGAGAAACGACACCCTCACCCATTCGGTCTTTCTAATTGAGAACAGAAGAAGAGCAAAATCAGGAGAAAATCAGTCTGCTCTAGTCTTCAATGGTATCTAAAATTCGAAAATTCATAAGGCATCTCTAGTTTCTTCTTATGGATTTCAATTTTAAAAAAAATGGATTGAAACTGAAACGGGAGTCCGATTATTGAAGTTGATGTTCAAGTTTTATTTCCGGTCGAATTCTGATTATTTGCTCGTTAATTTGCTGCTGTTGATTGCTGAAGTTTCCGTCGAGTTTGTCTCGGATTTTAGTCAGTTTATTCAAGTTTTCTTGTTCAACCAGGTTAGTTTGGAAACTTCTCTGTATTATAGTTTCACTAAATGATTAAACAATTGGGTTCTTTCTTAGGTTTGAACTCAATTTCTGATTTTATGATGTTTTATGGATGAATATAAGTTATTGTGTGAAGTTGTTCGTTAGTAAGATTTGAATGGTTATAATTATTGCTATCTTGTATGAAGCTAAAAATGTGATTGTGGTTATATGTCCCATAAATTTTTATTATTCTCATGTGTGGTTATTAGTGAAGCTCAAAGCAATAAGTTTGCATGAAATGTCTTCTTTTAATATTGTACAAGTTTCAGAACAAAAGCATTCGGTTATTCCATTGCCGATTTGTATTTTCTATGAAAACTAGAACTTGAATACTACTAAATCTATCAAGGCCATGGCATTCTGTTGGGTTCCTCGTAAAAAAAATGCTTGTTCATTGTTCTTGCTGTATCACTTTATTTGGATGGCAAATCAATAAAAGCTATAGTTGGCTTACTTCTTTGTGAATACAAAGCTAGCTTACTTTAGTTGATGAAAATTATCTATTTTCTCCATTTCTTGGCCCATCGGCTAAGTGATTAAGGCACATCTTTTCTCTACAATAGTTCAATAATCCATGGCCTTGCAATAATCATGAATATTTGTAGTTTGCTTTAAATTGAATACAACTCTATTAAAATAATTTGAGGCGTGCCATGCCAAATAAAACCCCTAAACTCATGGCCCTCACTTCACTAATTTTAACTCTTTAGAAATCGAGGTGTGCCATTAGTTAAATTTGTATGGCCCTCACAAAGTTAACAATGCGTTAGTTGCTTTAGGCGTGTTATTTTAATAATTTACCTCCCTAAACTCGGGTGTGCATTTCATGTGACCCAAATCCAAATACTAAAACGTTGAATAAAATGTGCTTCGGACTGCGGGTTCATTTCATGTGACACGATCCAAAGACATGTTTTAGACGACGTTCAATGTTCCTTAGCATTAATTAAAAGCGGTAAACAATTTAAAATTGCACTATAGGTTGAAACATGTATTAAAATCAGGTAATAGGCCATTTATAATAGTTTAAGCGACCGTGCTAGAACCACGGGACCCGGGGGTGCCTAACACCTTCCCTCGGGTCAACAAAATTCCTTAGTCAGAATTTCTATGTCACAACCCCAAATCCCGGTCGTGATGGCGCCCAACAGACTACTAGGCAAGCCCGACCAATTTACCAACCTTAACCCTTTTTATGTAATTCATGATTCAATTAACACAATTAATTACTAAGTCATAACATTGAAAGTCTAAAATGTAGTTAAACATGCGAAAAACCCAAGTGGAAATACTACTACACAGCCCAATCGATCAGGTGTCTTAAGTCTGAGCCTCTAATACACGAGTGTCAACCTACTGCATATTTTTCTAAAGAAAAAACAAACAGGATAGATGGGAAGATCATGACTGTGAACGCCATGCAGCTCCCTTAATGCTTCCGGATACGATACTCGACAAAGATAGTCTCACTCAGCCTCAGTAGCACCTGTATTTGCACACGAGGTGCAGGGACTAAAGTGAGTACTTCCAACCTAGAGAGTAATAAACATAAATAAAGGCTGAAAGTAAGAAATCCTAAATAGGCACAAGATAAGCTATAATCACAACAGTTCACCAGGTAACATCAATTAATATAACCAACGAAATTAATAATGCTGCAACAGAGAAATAAATAATGTCAGTCAAATATGCAATAGAACACATAAACCGTTACTCTCTAGTACCCACTGCGGCGTGCAGCCCGAGCCATCCATTTATTTATCGTCGACAGCGCTCACTAGGGGTGTGTACAGACTCCGGAGGGGCTCCTACAGCCCAAGCGCAATATCAAGCCATCTCGTGGCATCAAATCTAGGCCCTCGGCCTAATATCAATATCAATGTTATACCACTGCGGCGCGCAACCCGATCCCATAAGTATGATACCACTGCGGCGTGCATCCAGATCCCATAATCAGTCCAAAAATCACATAAGCTTCTCGGCACAATAGCAAACAGATTATTCAGCCCAAACTTCATTAGAAATATTATTTAAGTCCCAAGTTTTGAGAAAAGTGGCTGAATTTGCAAAACATTATTTAATTACTAGTACCGAGTCCAATTTTCTGTAGACATGGTAAGAAACTAATAAAACAATCCCTGAAGGATTCAAACAATTGGCACGAAACCCCAATTATGATAATTTATCCATTTATTAGGATATTAAGTCAACTCCAAGCAATCAGGTAGTATTTTCATTAACCTGGACGGACCAAGTCACAATCCCCAACGGTGCTCTACCCAACGCCCGTCGGCGTGCAAGTCACCTCAATATTACACTATGATGTGCAAATTTGGGGTTTTAAACCCTCAACACAGCATTTATATCTATTACTAACCTCAAACTGGCTATTTCTTTAATTCGCGACGCCTTTGCCCTCCGAATTGATTTCCACATGCGTCGAATCTATCAAAATCAGAACGAATACGTCACAATGCGTTATGGGAACAAAGCCCATTCAAAAGAATCGAAAAATATCAAGATTCTCGAAATTAGCAAAAACCCGAGCCCGGGGCCCACGTCTCGAAAAATTAGAAAATTAACATTACCGGATTCCTTATCTCGCCACGAGTCCGTACATACTAAGAACTCCCAAATCGGACCACAAATGGCCCCTCAAATACCAAATTTAGAATGTCAATTTCAAGCCCTAATTTCTTACAATTTGGCTATATTTCCATGAATTTCAAGGATGATTTCACAATATAATCATGTATTTAGTTCATATGACTTACCTCCAATCATTTCCCGTCAAAACCCCTTCAATTCCCGTCCAAACGCTCTCAAGGTTGCTCAAAAATGGTGGAAAAATGGGTTTTGGTTCGCAGATGAAATATTTTTAACATTCTGTCCGGGTACTGTAGCTAACACTATGTGATCGCATTAGAGCTCCTGCGATCGCATAGAAAAAAATTCCCGGGCAATGTAGCTAACCCTATGCGATTGCATAGAACAAAATTCCAGCTCCAAATTTAATACTATGCGATCGCACACCAACTCCTGCGATCGCATAGAACAATTTTTCTACTAAAAATTTCGGATCAAATTTACATTGTGCGATCGCATGACTCCCTATGCGATTTCATAGAATAACCAAACAACCCCTCGAATCTTCTATGCGATCGCATCTCCTCTCCCGCGATCGCATAGAGCAAAATCCTGTAGCACTGACTTGCAATTTTCTGCAGCAGCCAAAGTCCGAAAAACCTCCGGTTAGCCATCCGAAATCACCACGAGGCCCCCGGGACCTCAACCAAAAATACCAACACTTCCTAAAACATCATACAAACTTGTTCCAATTATCAAAACGACTCAAACAATGCCAAAACCATCAAATTACATCGAATTCAAGAATAAGTTCTTCTAAAACTTCCAAAACACACATTCGATCAAAAACCTACCCAAAACACGTCCGAATGACCTGAAATTTTGCACGTATATCCCAAATCATCTAACGAAACTACAAAAACTCTCGGAATTCCATTCCGACTCTCGGATCAAAATCTCACCTATCAACCGGAATTCGCCAAAATACTAACTCGCCAATTCAAGCCTAATTCTACACCGGACCTCCAAAATTACTTTCGATCACACTCCTAAGTCACAAATCATCCCCAGAAGCTAACCAAATAATCGGAATTTAAGTCCGAGCCCTCTAACACATAAGTCAACGTCCGGTTGACTTTTTCAAAACAAACCTTCCTTAAAGAGACTAAGTGTCTCTTTTCCTACTAAAGCCAATCCAAATCAACTTATTCACACCTAACACTGATAATAAAGCATAAAGAACTAGAAAATGGGGGAAAACGGGGTAGTAGCTCGCAAGACGACGGGTCGGGTCATCATATTCTAGTTTGCAGCCTTCACTTAGAAAGTCGAAAACTTACTCGATTTGGGATTCAAGATAAATCAGTGACTTGGGACACCAAAAGCCAAATCTATCCCAAGTGGCTACTCTGAATTGAATAAATAATCTCATTTTGAATAGTATCACTTAAATTGGAAAAACTCCCTTATACACTACCTTTCGGGGTTGTGTGTGAAAAAGGAGGTCTAGAAACAGCAAAACAAAACAAAACAAAACAAACAGCAAGCAAAACAAAACGAGGAGCTCGGCAGAAGCAGAAATCAGTGGATACAGCAGCAGCCCAGTAACATCAGACGCATTTTTAGCCTAGAAACAACACGATACGGTAGTTGGTTTGGGATTTTCTTCATCCACATTCACTTATAGCAGTGAGCAAATAAGCGATGATGAATGATTTGCCGACGAAACCATAACAAAACCGGCCAGATCTTGTTGGATCTAAAACACTATTAATGAACGGAATGGGAACTGCAACTTCCTAGATTTCCAGCGAGTTTTATCCAACGGAAAGAGGGAAAGAGAGCTGAGAACGAAATGAGAGCAGCAAATCGCTGGCGGCCACTGACTCGCCGGGGGTCTTTCGGTTTTGTTTGCTGAAGAAAATATGCCCCTCTTTGTATTGCCTATTCAAGATCCTTGGGTTCTTTGCTTGAAATGGAGGAGAAGAAGAAATTTTGGGGGTTTTGTTCTTTTGTCGAAAATGGCTGATGAAGAAGAAACGTGGGGGAGGGTCTATTTTTCGTGAAAAGTTGGGCTCGACGGTCAAGAGCTCTTTTCTAGGTCTAGGTATTTTTATAGGTTTAAGTCTAGGTTTTAATTGGAAGGGTATGGGTTTTGGGCTAATGGGTTCAAGTGTATTTGGGTTAGGTAGAAAAATTTGGGCCTAATTTGGGTACAAGAACTAGCTCAATATCCCATTAAATCTTTTCTTCAAATTCTTTTTCTTATCTTTTCTTTTTCTTTTTCTTTAATTAAAAATCCTAAAATTAAAATCTTAGGTTATCTAAAAATATGAAATTAAACTAATTAACTAATTACAAAAATTATAAAAGCTACTTAATCCTAAATTAAAAGACAAAAAAGGAAAAAATATAAAAATGAAGCATTTTTTTTTGTTATTTTCAATTTTTATAAATAACTACAGGTTGATCCTAAGAATGTATAAAATAAAGCCTAAATCCCATGCGTGATATTTTGGTATTTTTTATGATTTAAATAAAACTTAAACATGCACAAAATGCATAAAATTCTACAAAAATTCCTGAAATGGCAAATAATTAACAAAATATATTTTCTTGGATTTTGTAGGAGTATTTCATATAGGGCAAAAATTACGTGCTTACAGCTGTCGCTCTTTGGTCGGAAACATGAAGAGTTTTCGAAAAAAGATAAAGTGAACAATATGAGGGATTTTTACCCGTTTGAAACTCCATGAGAGACATTTTTTGAAAACGTTTGACCGAAACTTGCTTCAGAGGCTGCCTACATATCCTTGGCTATAAAGGAATCAGGTCAGTGTAGTTCTGGAAGTTTTGGTAGCTGGGACTACCGGGAAGCTGTAAGCACATGATTTTTGCCCTATATGAATTACTCCTATAAAATCCCAAGAAAATAGATTTTTTGTTAATTATTTGCCATTTTATAGAATTTTGTAAGATATTTATTTATTCATTTTGTTTGCATTTTGCGCATGTTTAATTTTTATTTAAATTATAAAAAATACCAAAATATATCATGCATTGCATTTAGGATTTGTTTTTACACTTCTAGAATTAATAAGTAATTACCTATTTTATAAAAATTGAAAATCACAAAAAAATGCTTTATTTTTATAATTTTTTCTTTTATTGATTTTTCGCTTTTAATTTAGGATTAAATAGCTTTTATAATTTTTGTAATTAGTTAATTAGTTTAATTTCACGTTTTGTAGACAATCTATTAAAGAAAAAGAAAAAGAAAAGATAAGAAAAAGAATTTGAAGAAAAGATTTAATTGAAGAAAAGCTCAATAGCTTTGTACCCAAATTAGATCCAACTTTTCGCGGAAAATTTAAAAATGGCCAGTTTTACGTCTGGTCAATCAAATTTAGCCACATAATTAACGGTCAATGATATTTAGCCACTAATTTAGTATGCTAATAATTTTAACTAAAATACCCCTACTATGTTTATTAAATTTACTAGACTTGACCTGATATTCTTCTTTAGCAAAATTTTCCGGCGTCAATCTACAAATCGAATTATTAGCAAAATTTTCCGGCGTCAATCTGCAAATTAAAGTATTAGCAAAATCTTCCGCCGTCAATTTGCAAGTCGAAGTATTAGCAAAATCTTCGCCGTAAATCTGCAACTCGAAGTATTAGCAAAATCTTCCGCCGTAAATATGCAAATAGAAGTAAGCTCTCTCAATTATTTGTTTGATTATTTGATTTTAACTAGTTTGAATTTCTTCTACGATCACAGATTCAAACTTTTTGATTCAAAATTTAAAGTATCAGTAAAATTTTTTGATTTTTCTAATTTTCTGATTTGTTTTTAATGCTTTAATCTGTGTTATTGTCTAATTTCTCAATGCACAACATAGCGCACTATATGTTTATTTTACGGCACATCACCTGTGTGTAAGATTTTTCTCCAGTATGTTATACTGAAAGAATTCTGTTTAGACTAGTATATATTTAAGTTTTGTTTCAATCCAATATATTTTACAGGACGTCACCTGTGTGTAAGCTTTTAATCCAGTATGTTATACTGGACTAGTTCTATTTAGACTAGAATATAGTTTAGTTTTGTTTCAATCCAGTATATTTTACGACACATCTCCTGTGTGTAAGCTTTTTCTCCAGCATGTTATACTGGACGAATTCTGTTTAGACTAGTATATATTTAAGTTTTGTTTCAATCCAACATATTTTACGGGACGTCACATTTGTGTAATATTTTTCTCCAGTATATTATATTGGACGAGTTCTATTTGGGCTAGCATATAGATGATTTTTGTTTCAATCCAATATATTTTACGGGACGTCACCTGTTTGTAATCTTTTTTTCCAGTTTATTATACTGGGCGAGTTCTGCTTAGGATAGAATATAGTTGAGTTTTGTTTCAATCCAGTGTAATTTATGGGATGTTACCTAGGTACCAGCTCTTTCTCCAGTATGTTATACTGGACGAGTTCTGTTTAGACTAGAATATAGTTAAGTTTTGTTTCAATCCAGTATATTTTACAGGACATCACCTGTGTGTATGCTTTTTCTCTAGTATGTTATACTGGATGAATATTATATTTTTTAACAGTATAACTTCGAAATATCTAATTATTTGAGTTCATTAAATATAAGATGCATACAAATTTCTTGCTTATCGCATTTGATGGCAAATGGACAACAGATTACAAGTACTTAGACCATAAAATGAAGCTTCTTCTTATAAATGATGGGACTTCATTTCAAGAATTCCTGAGCAAAATTTTTGAAGTTATGGAGCTCGATAACAATAAATTTGAAGCAAATGTATGGCTTAATATCAACCTAGATACTTCTAAGGGAATACAGGTGACAAATGATGAAGATCTTACTTTGTGTATGATGCTTTTAAAAAGTGATCCATACTATAAAGGTTCCAAATTTGTGGTTGAAATATCAGAAATACCAGATCAACAACCAGAAGGTAATGCAATAATGGAATTGATAATCAACAATTATTGCTTAGAAACACATATGTTCCAGAAGAGCAGGAGATACCAATTTATGACATTACAATGGAAAATAAAATTATAATTCCTGTGGAAGATCAATACATTGAACCGATAGAGACTATTGAAAGAAGAAAAAGGAAAGCAAAAGGAAAGGCAAAAGAATCCCCCTCAATAATACTAAAGGAAAATGCATCACTGGATGATGTAAAACTTGGGTCTGTTTTTCAAGACAAAAATGCTATGATTAGATGTTTTTGCTCAACAGCTACAAAGGAGCATTTTCAGTTCTATGTTAACAGATCAAGTAACACGGGATACTCTTTGGTATATACTGATGAAAAGTGTGGTTGGACTGTTCGAGGCTCAAGAATTAAGGAATCAACACTTTTTAAAATAGTTAAATTTCAGAGAACACATGAGTGCTCAGTTGATATTAGAAAATCACATCAAAGACAAGCAACTTCAAATGTGATAAGAGATTACATGATCGACAACTTACGGGACATAGCTACTGAAGTTAAGTCTAAGTTTGTCATTTTATAGATGAAAAGAACACACAGAATTGATGTTGGTTATGAAAAAGCATGACATGCTATTCAAAAGGGGTTATCTTTATTAAAAGGAACAATTGAACAGAATTATGAGCAGCTGCCATCATATTTGTATATGATGGAACAAAAAAACCTAGGATCATATACAAATATTGTGAGAGATGCAGAAAATAGGTAAATTTCTTATGTTTGATTATAATATAGTGGCCTTCATATATAAATATGGTAAAAAATATACTGGTTGTTCTCATGTATATTTTACATGACATGTGTCTTGTATTAGCTTTATCTCCTGTATATTATACTGGATGAGTTCTGTTTAACTTAAAAATTTATTTTAGTAGGCATTACTTTTTTTGACTGATTTTTCATGTCCATTACTAAATACGGGATATATTGGTTTTACAAAATATAACTCCAGTGTAATATACATGAAATAAAATATTAAATTATGTAATTCTATTTTATTTCATTTTGTCCAGTATATTATACTGGATGTTATTGGTTGTCCTCCAGTATATTTTACAGGATGTGTCTTGTATAAGCTTTCTCTCCTGTATATTATACTGGGTGAGTTCTGTTTTTCATGTCCATTATTAAATGCGGGATATAGTAATTTTATAATATATAACTCCAGTGTAATACACAGGAAACAAAATATATTATACTGAATGATACTGCTTGTCCTCCAGTATGTTATACTGAAATAATATTATAATAAAGTTAAGTTTTATTTGATTCCAGTAAATTTTAATGGATGTGTCCTTGTATAAGCTTTCTCTCCAGTATATTATACTGGGTAAGGTCTTTTCTTATATAATAATTGAGTTTTGTTTGATTTCAGTATATTTTAATGGAAGTCTGTTGTCTTTAAGCTTGTTGTCTAGTATATTATTAGTATTCAGCCTGTCATATGGTATAACTGAATTTTATTTACTTTTCAATCTACAGGTTTGTTTACATATTTTTTATGTATGGGACATCAATTTCTGGATGGAAGTATTGTAGACCACTGATTGTTGTTGATGGAACATTTCTAAAAAATAAATATAGAGGTGTTCTGTTAGTGGTTGTTATAAAAGATGCAAATAATCAGATTTTTTCTATAGCATTTGGAGTAGTGGATTTAGAGAATAACGAGTCATATGAATGGTATTTCAGAGAATTGAGAAAAGCAATTGGGATTCGTAAAGATTTAATTTTTTTGTCAGATCGACACAAGGCCATTGCAAATAGAATTGCAAAAGTTTTCCCTGAGTGCTACCATGGTATTTGCATATATCATTTAGAAAAGAATCTAAAGCAAAGAAGAGTGAGAAACACTGTAATAAACCTCCTTCAAAGTGCTGCAAGAGCATACCTTCAATCAGAATTTGATGACTTCATGTCCCAAATAGTTGCTGTTGATAAGAAAAGTTTCAATTATTTGATTGAGGAACCACCAGGAAGATGGGCTCGTTCACATTTTTCCAGACGATGATATGATATGTTAACAACAAATATTGTTGAGTCAATGAATAATGTTTTGAGACGTGCAAGAGAATTGCCAATTTTATCAATGATGGATTTCATACAAGAAAAATTTCAAAGCTGGTTTCATGAAAGAAGGACAACTGCAGAAGGAATATTCCGTGAGATATCAAACTGGGCAGAAGCAACATTGGAAGCAAAAATTAAACCAGCTTTTACATTTAGAATACTGCCCATTGATAGACTCAAATTCAATGTCAAAGAAGGGAGTATGAAATTTATTGTTGATTTAGACAAAAGAACAAGTGATTGTTCTGAATTTCAGCTAGATGAGTTACCCTATGAACATGCAATTGCTGCAATTGAGTGTATATATCAAAAGAAATCGGCCTTTGCTCAGCCGTTGGTTGAAAACATATGAAGGGCAAATAAATTCTATAGGTGATTCAACAACATGGGTTATATCAGACACTATTAAATCAGAAATTACTAAGTTTCTAGGTGCAAAAGTACTTCTAGGAAGAAGACAGAAGAATCGACATGTTTCCGGTATAGAATTCAAGAAGGAACGAAGATGTGGTCGTTGCAAAAAATATGGGCATAACAGGACAAATTGCACAAATTCTATTGCAGTTCATCTTATGCAAGAAAATATAGGAAAAAAATTGATTGATTATATACAATAGTATTGCATTGCCTGATGTAATCCCGGATAAGATCTTCGCTATTCTTGTTTGATTATAATATAATGGCCTTCCTATATAAATATGGTATAAAATATACTTGTTGTTCTCCAGTATATTTTACAGGACGTGTGTTTTATATTAGCTTTCTCTCCTGTATATTATACTGGGTGAGTTCTGTTTAACCTAAAACTTTATTTTATTAGGTATTATTTTTTTTAGTGATTTTTCATATCCAATGTTAAATACGAGACATAGTGATTTTACAACATATAACTCCAGTTTAATATACATAAAACAAAATATTAAATTATGTAATTCCATTTTATTTCATTTTGTCCAGTATATTATACTGGATGTTATAGTTGTCCTCCAAAATATTTTACAGGATGTGTGTTTTATATAAGCTTTCTCTCCTGTATATTATACTGGGTGAATTCTGTTTAATCTAAAACTTTGTTTTATTAGTCATTACTTTTCTTGAGTGCATTATATACCTTCATAAGTAGCATTTCCAGCATAATTTATAGGGAGTAGCCAAAATTGGACGAATTTATCGTAAAAAATTTTGAATTATTAAAGGCCAGTATTAAATACGGGATATAGTGGTTTAACAATATATCTCCAGTGCAATATACAGGGACTAAAATATTAAATTATTTAATTCCAGTAAATTATTCTACATACCAAGTTTTCGCTATTTTCCACTTCTCCATTATAATATATTGGTTATATACCTTCATAAATATCATTTCCAGCATATTTTATAGGGAGTAATGAAAAATTGACCAAATTTAACGTAGAAAATTCTGGATTTTTTACATCCAGTAGTAGACACGGGACACATTAGTTTAACAATATATGCATCCAGTACAATATACATCAAACAAAATTTTAAATTATTTAATTCGTGATATAGCTGCTAATACTATAAGTGGGATTGTTTGATTTTTTCACATTCCAAACAGTAAAATCATAGTCATTATTTACATTTTTCTTGAATTTGAAGAGATCAAAAGTAAGGCACATAAAGACATTAATAAAAATATATTATATTAATATAAAATTAAATTACATTGCCATCATTCAGATTCTAAATACTTCCACAAAACAACAAAAAAAGAGCATAGAAATAAAGAACTAATCATGTCACATATCATCAGACTCAAACGAACTATCATCCATATTGCCGCCATTAGCACTATATCGGACAATGTTCTCCAGCCTATCCAGCTTGTCCTTGAGTCTTCTTAAATCCCTTTCATACTTCTCCAAGAACTCATCAAACTTGATCTCAAATGCTTCGATGATATCTTCTTTCAGTCGATCAACTATGGTTGTGATCGCTGCATCCATTTTTCCTTCTTTTTTCTGTTTTGTCTATTAAAACTAAATGAGTTTGTGTGAATAAATCGGTAAAGGATATCCTACTTATATAGCAATTTTTTTAAACTATATATAAAAAGATAGAAAGTAAATTGAACGTCAAGGATAAAAATAAAGATTTATAAATCACAATTTAATGAAAATAGTAAAAATGAAATTATTACTTTAACACAACTGCCAAGGTGAAATATAAATTAATTTTAGTGGTTAAAAATGAATCAAACACATCACCTAATAAAGTAATTAAATATAGACGAAATAATGAAATATTATAGGATTATGAGAATTACTCGCATGTTACTTCATAAAATACCATATTTATGACGTAATACAAAGCAATGTGTATGATATTCCGAGTTTTCCATATTTCTTATTATATATATAAATGTCCAGTATAAGATACAGAAAAATATCAAAATTAGGCTCCAGTATAATGGATAAATATAAATGCTCTAATAACTGTCATACAAATCCCAACATATAATATAATTTGTGATTAAAAATGCATAAAAATTGCACGCAATGGTTAATTAATGAAATTCATAGGTAATAATGAAATGTTATACTAGGCAAGTACACTAGAGTCAGGTCATATTGTGACGACCCGACCCGTCGTCTCATATGTTATTGCTCGGTTTTCCCCTATTTCATGCTTTTTCATGTTTCGTTATCGGTATGTGGTGTGTTAGAGTTGATTTGGATTGATTTTTGATAATAAATGAGATACTTAGTCTCTTCAAGGGAAGCTTAAGTTGGAAACGTCAGTTGAATGTTGACTATTAAGTTAGAGGGCTCGGATGTGATTCGGTTAGCTTCGGGGGATGATTTGTGACTTAGGAGTGCGATCGGAATTAATTTTGGAGGCTCGGTGTAGAATTAGGTTTGAATTGGTGGAGTTAGCATTTTGGCGATATCCGGTTGATAGGTGAGATTTTGATCCGAGGGTCGCAATGGAATTCCGAGAGCTGCAGTAGCTCCGTTAGGTGATTTTGAATATGTGTGTAAAGTTTCAGGCCATTCGGAGGTGGTTAGGTCGGATTTTTGATCGAATGTGCAATTCGGATATTTTTAAGAAACTTAGGCTTTGATTTGAGGATAATTGAGGATTTTGATGTTAACGATAGTATTTTGATGGTTCGAGCGAGTTTGAATAAGGTAATAGATCATGTCTGTGCTTTTGGTTGAGGTCTCGGGGGCCTCGGGGTGAATTTGGGTGATTAAACGGAGAATTTGGAGTTTGTTGCATGTTTGAAGTTGCTGGTTCTGTCATTTTCGCATCTGCGGAAAAGGGACGGCATAAGCTGTTCCGCAGATGTGGCTAAGGGGTGGCAAAAGTGGTTTTGGGAGGCTTGAAACTCTTCCGCAAAAGCGGACAAAGGTCCGCACAAGCGGCAATCGCAGGTGCGGTTTAAGACCGCAGAAGTGGTCCTTGGGGATTTAAGTGAGATCGAATAAGCGATCATTTGGTCGCGGATACGGTGACCGCAGGTGCGGTAATTTAACCGTAGGAGCGGAAATCGACCTGGAATTAAAGTCAACAATGTTCACGAATTTGAAAGAGAAGAAAAAATATTTTGGACTTCGATTTAGGCGATTTCTTGGGCGATTTTGAAGAGAATTCAAAGGGGTTTCATCAGGTATGAATTATTGGACTCGGATTATGTTATTATGGTGTAAAAATATGGATTAATAACTGAATTTCAAGGAATTAAAGGTTAAAAATGGAGGTTAGGGCTTGAAACTTAAGAGAGTTTAAATGTGGGTTTTGAAGGGGCAATTGAACTCCAATTTTGGTAAATTTGATATGTATAAACTCGTGGCGAGACGAGGAGTCCGGTGATGTAAATTTTGTAATTTTTCGAGAAGTGGGCTTGGGGCTCGGGTTTTGCCAACTTCGTGATTTTTGGTGTTTTTCGAATTCTTTTGATTGGGTTATGTTTCTTTAGCCTATTGTAATGTATTCGTTGTGGTTTTGGCCAGATTCGACGCGCGAAGAGGTCTTTTCGAGAGGAAAAGGCTTAGCGAACTAGTCTTGTAGCCGGTTTGAGGTGAGTAATAGATGTAGATGATGACCTGAGGGTTTGAAACCCGGTATATCACATTGTAACGCTATATTGAGGCGAGACATGTATTCTACGGTCAGTGCGGAGTCGTTTGTGATTGGAGGACTATGGCTTAGTTTGTCCGAGTGATGTTCATAATGTGCATTGACTAGACTTGATTGGTAAATATCCTACTTGGATTGCTATGAGCATATTTGGGCCGCGAACCGATTAGTTGGATCCCTTAGGAATTATTATCACTGTTTCCATGATGATTAACATGATTTCATGATATTAGTCCTGGGTTAAACACTGTCTCGAAATGATTAGTAAATTCCTAAAGTTATAAACACTTAATCTATAATTCCTAATAATTGGAACTGAAGATGATAAACTTGACTGTGCCTGTGTGGCTTACATGCATATATCTGGACTGAGTATGGATCGGGCTGCACACCACAGTGAACGCTACGATGATATTGCGCTTGGGCTGTAGGAGCCATTCCGGAGTCTGAACCTCCACAGTGAGCACGTATACCCAAATGGATCGGGCTATACGTCACAGCGGTCATGTGCATTACATTGCATTCATGCATTGACATCTATCTGTTTTACCTGTCATTGCTTGCTGTTGTTCCACTGTTAAATGTGCTGAATTATTATTTATAGCTTTGCATTGTAATATCTTCGGATTTCTCACTTTCAACCATTATATATGTCTATTACCACTGAGTTGGAAGTACTCACTTTACTCCCTGCACCATATGTGCAGATTTAGGTATTTCGGAAGCTTAGTCGAGCTGTTTACTGCTTCCCAGAGTGTTCAGGAGTTGTCGAGGTAGCTGCCTGACGTCCGCAGGACCCGACTCCTCCCCTTATCCTTTTATCTTTCCTCATTTTAGAACTCTGTGTTACATGAGAATTTGCTACTCTATTATCTTAGAGGCTCTAGACTCATGACCATAGGTCTTTGGGAGATGTTGGTTATGTCAGTGTTTCAGACCATTTCTATTTAAATTGCTCGGGAATTGACTTAACAAAGTGCTAATTTCATATTGTTACTCAGTAATGGGATTTGTGATTGGGTTGTGTGTATTGATTGGTCGGGCTTGCCTAGTAATTGTGTTGGGCGCCATCACGACTGGGATTGGGGTCGTGACAAGTTGGTATCAGAGCCTAGGTTACTAGGCTTCATGAGTCATGAGCCGGTAAGTAGAAT
This sequence comes from Nicotiana glauca, assembly GCA_026770625.1. NCBI lineage: Eukaryota > Viridiplantae > Streptophyta > Magnoliopsida > Solanales > Solanaceae > Nicotiana > Nicotiana glauca. The sequence continues at coordinate 127,044 of MU669330.1, forward strand.
CTCGCAGATCGGTACAGAGACGTCTGTATTTATCCTCGATAGGCTGCAGAACCTTTAGGAAAACTTTACTTTCTTGGAATTCTTATCGTGCATACTTGATTCAGCTTGAGATATAACTCTTGAAATTCCTTCTACACATCTGTATGCGCATATGAGCGCTCGGTATTATATGTGCCTTGATGGCTTGATGGCTTGTGATTCCCTGATCGAGGGGCGAAAGGTAATCATTGTGAGTATATCGGGCCAGTCTGGAGGACTTGAGGCCGGATCTTTGCCTATGGCTTGAGCACCGAGGTGTTGATTGTATGAGCAAATGTTCTGAACGTATATGTTCAGTATTGTCCTTATTAGCCGGAATGGTGGTTGGATATCCATGTGATGAGTATGTTAGTGCTGCGAGATGTATCTATGTGACTTGGTAGTGACGAAGAAGTCTGCTGGAAAATGGATGAAATGTTAAGTGTTCGATTCCTATCGTGATTGATGTGTAGCCTGAATTATGGGCGCGTGAAGAATACTTTCGTGTCTCCTAGTTGGGAAGTGAAGTACATTACGTGTGGTAGTATGAGTTCAGACTCAAGAAGACTAAATGGTTGTGCTATGTGTATGATGGTGGAAGGTTGCTGAATACTAAACTGAGGCGAAGTAGGTGGGTTATCTCCTGCGGAGTGTTCTTAAGTGATACGATTCTTATGTATGTTGTTAGAAGATCTCATGTGTAATTGAAGGGTATGTGTTAAAATCTAAGAATTTGGGTCGCTTAAGATAGTGGACTCAGCTGATGTGGGAATGAATATGAGGTTTGTAGAGGATTTCAGTATCCGAGGATCTGTGTTTTCATAAAGCAGTAGATGATTTGAGTCTAATCTCACTATGATATTGTGGCATCATTAGGGTAAAAACATTATGGGTTATTGAGTGTGTCCTGATAGATGGCTTCGAGCCAAGTCTGGGAGGTTGCGGTTGATTAGTTGATCGCACAATTATGTGCTATGTTGGTTCCATTTCGAGGTATGCGGGCGGATCAGTCCTGGTTGCAGAAATTGAGCTGAGAATGGCACGAATGAAGCAAAATTTTGACAAAGGTTATATGGTGTTTCGTAGATATGTGGAAATAATAGGATGTCTTGAGCTATTGATGATAAAGAATGCTCAGTGTATAGAGAAGGAAGATGTTTGTTTGTATTGGAATGAGATCATATCCTGCGGTGTCAGAGTCTATTAAGGCACAAGTGGTTTTGTTCATTGAGTCAGGTAATTTGCAGTTTGAATAAGAGTGAATGACTTTCGAGAATGATTCTAATGTGTTCAAGATTTTACATGTATCAATCAGGTGCCTCAAGGTTGTGTATGTGGTTAGAGACTGTGTATTCATCGGGTAATGTCAAGACTTGTGGTATTTTTATGTAATTATGGGATTCTATGCATTAGTATAACAAAAAAAGGTAACGAATTTAGATTCACAGGAGGTTCTTCATAGTAGAGTATTTTGGGAATATGGTGTTTCTGGGAACGTTTGATAGAGTATTCGGTGGCCTATGGTCTTAGACAGTATGGTCTTATGTTCGAGTCTCGTGTGGTAGACCTGGATGGAGGCATTGTGATGCTACGGCAAGGGAGAAATATCAAGTGGATGATGAATAAAAAGAGAAATTAGATAGATGGAATAACTTGATAGTAGACCAAATCGGTATGGTAAGGATATGATTAATTCTTTGTATGTGTTCGAGGTAATGAGCCTTTACAGGCATTTTGCAGCAATGCTCTTGGGTTTTGACGGCTTGCTCATCTTGGTTTAGACAGAAGGATTCAGTCCAGGCAGTTTAGCTTGTACAAATGGAGTTGGTAGAGATGTTCTTGTTGGGTTTTATCGTGGTTTGAAGATGAGTATATTTTCTATGGGCATGCGAAGCATGGAATGTGTAGTGATTTCTCTTCTAGATGGGATTGATGGAGAGTTATTGACTAGAGGAATACATAGATGTTTGTGGTTAGGAAAAGGGAGATGGAGTCCTCATGTTATCCTAGTGTGATATGGTATATGCGATATATTATGGAGAATTGGGATTTTTGTGTGTGAGGTTACGGTTCAGTTCTGAATGGAAAGTCATTAGAATCTTAAGCAGACGAGCAGTTTTAGGTGATTGGAGGATCGAGATTTAGATGAATAGGTTGAATGATCCTCATATGACTAAGGAAATGGTATTGCTAATCGTAGTGATTTGACGAGGGGATATGTTTCAGAAAAAGGGCAATGTGATTAAGTTGATGGCATTTTGGTAGTGTTGCGGCATTTTCTTGATAGATCGACTGTTCATATCTGAGTAGGGGGAATTTTAGAATATCTTTTGTGGGATAATTGGGTACTCGAGGTGTAATATGGATTTATATTGTAGAATTTGAGATCAGGTATAGCAATTTGTGTACTATGTGGAGCTGGAGACTGGGAGTTCTCATGTTCAGGCTATGTAGTGGTTGTGGATAGTGTGTATTGGTACCGTTAGCGGCTATTGGGGTTAGGAAGCCCGAGTGGATGTTTCTTTGCATGGTATATTAGATTCTGGATATGATATTGGTGTGTAGACTATGGTGCTATGGGTGATGTCTGAAAATGCCACAGGTTGCGTGGCAGAGTGCATCAGATTATGTTCTAGCAGAGTGGTTGTACTCCAAAGATCAGCGGACCGCTAGGAAAGATTGTTTTCCGTAATTGAGCCTTCGTGACTGATGCTAGTGTAGAGGCTTCTACCATTGATTCAGTTCCGGTATTGAGGGACTTTTTCAGATGCGTTCCTTGTGGCCGGGCATGTCGCCGGGCGAGATTGTAGATTTCGATATTGATTTGGTGTCGGGCACTGTATCGTACGACTCTGGCATGAGTTATAGTAGTGGAAGGAGCAACTTCAGGCTTCTTAGTAATGAGTTTGTTAGTAAGCTGATTGGATACGTGTTTCGCTTGAGTTGGCTTGGTTGGCCCCGAATTGTATTGATAAAGGATAGGCTGATTTGGTCGTTATTGAACCTACTAGTGATCTGGGGAGATCTATGAGATGCTTTTTCTGTGCTGTGAGGCGTTATGATTTTCGGACCGTGGGCACATATAGTGCGGTGCTATCGAGATTCATAGTGGAAGTTGAGGGGGGACCTCAGTTGTGTTTGAGTTTTGTAGCTTACAACGCTATATGTAGATATCATTATGCACTCAATATGCTTACGACCGATACTCAGTATTTTGTTATAATGAGCAAGTTTGGGAGCATCTCCCTATGTGAGATATTTGTATGGATCGGGAGGCATGCCGCCACGGGTATGTTATCTGGATCGGGTTGTACGACGCAACAGTGTGATGTTGAGAATAGTTTTCCAAATGATATTTTGTATGCCTTGTTTCCTGGTTTCTGAGGAAAGTCCGTATTGGGTGTTGCTCGGCGAATAGCGCATCGGTTGTGTCTTTTCAGGATTGAATGGTGTATATTACTTGCTTCACCGTGGGTGTGATGGATTGCTTGGTTTCAGACACCAATTTGTGCGTGGCTGTCTATTTTGTGCATGGTGACTTGAGGTGCTTCATGTGTAACAGTGTTTGGATAAGATCACGCATTGTAGCGAGACTACGTGGAGATTAGACCCTTCGGGGTAGATTCAGGTATTCTATTTCTATAATGTGGGACGGGGTCCCAGCCTTGTGTTGTGATGGTACTGAGGAGTTTGAGTTACAGCTCTTTTGTTTGAGTCATTTGTCATAAATTGAGTATGTTCAGACCGCTCTTCATTGGTGCGTGGATTATGCAAGTTGTGGCTTAGGCCTGTGATGAGGTGCCATATCACCAGAGTGGTGTGTTGGATTCGAGATGATCGTGGGAGTCATTAATGAACACGAACAAATTTGATTACAGCTTGTTGGAAGAATAATATCGAGGTTCGGTTCGTATTAGTCAAAAAGGAAGTGGTTTCATGAATGGTTGATCTAAGAAATGGTTACGGTTTGCTGTGTGTTTCATTATCATTGGTAGGATATGAAGTGTTGGAATGAGACTTTAGCTAATAAGAGGTTTCTATCGGTATATGGTTGTTGTGGACAGCTGTTGTGAATAGAAGTTATCGTTTCAAGTGCTGGATTATGTGGTATATCATGTGATTTCTTAGAGGTTACAGGTATGGGATATTATAGTTGGTTCGGACTTATTTTGAGTATAGATGTGAGGTTCTGGTCTTGCTTATAATTTCAGAAAGTGCAATGTGGTTCCACGGTTTATGGTCTCGACGGATTATGAGATTTCAGCTATTTTGTGTTATCGGACCTATATGAGATAGGGTGATGCCGGATCACCCCGGGTATATGCTTGGTAAGGTCATTTAGCGGTTGGTTGGCTTCTAGTGCAACTCTGGGTACGCTCGAGGAGGAGAGTTTGTTTAAGTTGGGGAGGATGTGACGACCCGACCTGTCGTCTGATGTGTTATTGCTCCGTTTGCCCCCATTTCATGCTTCTTCATTTTTCGTTATCGGTATGTGGTGTGTTAGAGTTGATTTGGATTGATTTTTGATAAGAAATGAGACACTTAGTCTCTTTAAGGGAAGCTTAAGTTGGAAAAGTCAACTGAATGTTGACTATTGAGTTAGAGGGCTTAGATGTGATTCCCGGTGATTCGATTAGCTTCGGGGGATGATTTGCGACTTAGGAGTGCGATAGGAATTGATTTTGGAGGCTCGGTGTAGAATTAGGCTTGAATTGGCAAAGTTAGCATTTTCGCGATATCCGATTGATAGGTGAGATTTTGATCCGAGAGTCGGAATGGAATTGCGAGAGTTGCAGTAGCTCCGTTAGGTGATTTTGGATATGTGTGCAAAGTTTCAGGCAATTCGAAGGTGGTTAGGTCGGGTTTTTGATCGAATGTGCAATTCAGAAGTTTTTAAGAAACTTAGGCTTTGATTTGAGGATAATTGAGGATTTTGATATTAACGATAGTGTTTTGATGGTTCGAGCGAGTTTGAATAAGGTAATAGATCATGTCTATGCTTTTGGTTGAGGTCCTGGGGGCCTCGGGGTGAATTCGGGTGGTTAAACGGAGAATTCGGAGTTTGTTGCATGTTTGAAGTTGCTGGTTCTGTCATTTTCGCATCTGCGGAAAAGGGACCGCATATGCGGTTCCTCAGATGTGACTAATGGGTCGCAAAAGCGATTTTGGGAGGCTTGGAACTCTTCCGCAAAAGCGGAAAAAGGTCCGCACAAGCGGCAACCGCAGGTCCGGTTTAAGACCGCAGAAGCGGTCCCTGGGGATTTAAGTGAGATCATAGAAGCGATCATTTGGTTGCGGATGCGGTGACCACAGGTGCGGTAATTTAACCGCATGAGTGGAAATCGACCTGGAATTAAAGTGAACAGTGTTCACGAATTTGAAAGAGAAGGAAAAATATTTTGGACTTCGACTTAGGCGGGTTTCTTGGGAGATTTTGAAGAGAATTCGAAGGGGTTTCATCAGGTATGAATTATTGGACTCAGATTATGTTATTATGGTGTAAAAACATGGGTTAATCACTGAATTTCAAGGAATTAAAGGTTAAAAATGGAGGTTAGGGCTTGAAACTTAAGAGAGTTTAAATGTGGGTTTTGAAGGGGCAATTGAACTCCGATTTTGGTAAATTTGATATGTATAGACTCGTGGCGAGATGTGGAGTCCGGTGATGTAAATTTTGTAATTTTTTGAGAAGTGGTCCTGGGTCTCGGGTTTTGCCAACTTCGTGATTTTTGGTGTTTTTCGAATTCTTTTGATTGTGTTATGTTTCTTTAGCCTATTGTAATGTATTCGTTGTGGTTTTGGCCAGATTCAACACGTGAGGAGGTCGATTCGAGAGGAAAAGGCTTAGCGAACTAGTCTTGTGGCTGGTTTGAGGAGAGTAATAGATGTAGATGATGACCTGAGGGTTTGAAACCCCGGTATATCACACTGTGACGCTATATTGAGGCGACACACGTACTCTACGGTGAGTGCGGGGTCGTTTGAGATTGGAGGACTATGGCTTAGTCCGTCCGAGTGATGTTCATAATGTGCATTGACTATAAATTGATTGGTAAACATCCTACTTGGATTGCTATGAGCATATTTGGGCCGCGTGCCGATTATTTGGATCCCTTAGGGATTATTATCACTGTTTCCATGATGTTTAGCATGATTTGATGATATCAATCTTGAGTTAAACACTGTCTCGAAATGATAAATAAATTTCTAAAGTTATAAACACTTAATCTATAATTCCTAATAAATGGAACTGAAGATAATAAACTTGACTGTGGCTGTGTGGCTTACATGCATATATCTGGACTGAGTGTGGATCGGGCTGCACGCCGTAGTGAATGCTACGATGATATTGCGCTTGGGCTATAGGAGCCCCTCCGGAGTCTGAACCCCCATAGTGAGCGCGGGTACCCAAATGGATCGGGCTGTACGCCGCAACGGTCATGTGCATTGCATTACATTCATGCATTGACATCTATCTATTTTACCTTTCATTGCTTGCTGTTGTTCCACCATTAAATGTGTTGAATTATTATTTATAGCTTTGCATTGTAATATCTTCGGATTTCTCACTTTCAGCCATTATATATGTCTATTACCACTGAGTTGGAAGTACTCACTTTACTCCCTGCACCATGTGTGCAGATTCAGGTGTTCCGGGAGCTTAGTCGAGCTGTTTGCTGCTTCCCAGAGTGTTCAGGAGTTGTCGAGGTAGATGCCTGACGTCCGCTGGACCCGACTCCTCCCCTTATCCCTTTTATCTTTCCGCATTTTAGAACTCTGTATTACATGAGAATTTGCTACTCTGTTATCTTAGAGGCTCTAGACTCATGACCCCAGGTCTTTGGGAGATGTTGGTTATGTAAGTGTTTCAGACCGTTTCTATTTAAATTGCTCGGGAATAGACTTAACAAACTGCTAATTTCATGTTGTTACTCGGTAATGGGATTTGTGATTGGGTTGTGTGTATTGATTGGTCGGGCTTGCCTAGCAATTGTGTTGGGTGCCATCACGACCGGGATTGGGGTTGTGACACATATAATGTCATATAATGTGATAAAATATAAATTGCTGTAGTCTAATTTATATCGCTTCATAATTAGAATTTTCAAAAACCAACCTATGAAATCATAAATTATATTTAATGTAGGTGCACCATAATATACAGTAACTAAAATTACACAAACAAATGAAAATTGGACCTAAAATACTAGCTTATATGCCTTCATGAGTAGCAATTCCAGCATAATTTACAGGGAGTAACCAAAAATAGACGAATTTAGCATAAATATTTTTTATTATTCACGTCCAGTATTAACACCAAAACAACTCCTAACAACATATCCACAACCCAACAAGTACCACAAGTATATCAATAACACTAATCTCCGCATTACAAGCCCGACATTATCACAATGATATCTTGACATGAAACGCATCATTTGTATGATCATAACCACATTTCTGGTCCTAATACAACAACAACAACAATAACAACCCAGTAAAGTCCCACTAGATGGGGTCTGGGGAGGGTAGTGTGTATGCAGACCTTATGTGAGCACGTGATTTTTGCCCTAAGCAATTCTATTCCAAAAGATCCAAATAAATAATTTCTTATTAGTTTACCATTTTTTGTGAATTTTTTTCTTGAAATTGGTGTTAATTGTTGCATTTTAATTCATACTAAAGAATAAATATAAAAAATACAAAAATAGGTATATGCGTTAGGATTTAATTTCATAATTTTAGTATCAATTCATTTTTGGCAATAAAT
>MU669332.1:16160-29355 GCA_026770625.1 Nicotiana glauca
ACTGGGATAACAATTGAGCATCTGGTTGCTCATGTTCATACACAAAATGGTCTAACAGAATCAATGATCAAACGCTTCCAGTTAATTGCTAGACCTATGCTTATGAGAATAAAACTTCCCATTTCAGTATGGGGACATGCTATTTTGCACGCAATATCACTTGTGCGGATAAGGCCCACAAGTTATCATAAAGTCTCCCCATTGCAATTGGCTTTTGGTCAAGAGCCCAATATGTAACGATCCGACTGGTCTTTTTGCATTTTCGAATCTCATTCCCTTAAATAATACTTTCCGCACTTGCTTTAACTAATTTATGGCCTGCGGGGACGGGTGGTTCAGAAGTTAGAAGAGTCTGAGCGAGATTAAGACTAGTTGCTTCTTTAAGTTTCTTTAAAAAGGCCAAGTTCGACTTCGGTCAATATTTTGGGGAAACGGATCCGGAATCATGATTTGACAATTTCTGAGGGTCCGCAAAAAAATATGGGACCTGGGTGTATGCCTGGAATCGGATTCCGAGGTCCCTAGCCCGAGTAATGAATTTTTATGTAAAATTGTCAAGTTTAAGTTTCAAAGAATTAAATAAACTAAGAAATTATTGTTTTCATAGGTATCAGGTCGGATTTTGATTCTGAAATGTGGTACAAGTCCGAAATATCAGTTAAGACCCACCCGTAAAATTTGGTGTCAATTCGAGTAGTATAAGGGCGTTTTGACCCGTCGGAAGGAAATTAAGAACTTGAAGTTCATTAAGTTGATTCAATTGGATTTGGGGTTCGACTCCTTGATTTAGCATTGTCTTGGGTGTTTCGAGGGTCCGACTAGGTCCGCCTCGTAATTTCAGACTTGTCGATATGTTCGGACGGGTCTCGGGAGCCACGAGCGTCAAATGGTCGAGGTTAGAGCGAAGTTGAAACTTAGAGAAAAATCAACTTTGCTGCTTCTGTCATAACTGCTTCTGCGACTCTGGGATCGGAAAAGCGAGACCGCAGAAGCGGTCGTTTGATCGCAGAAGCGGTAGGGGCAACTCATGGAAAATCGCAGAAGTGATTTCTAGACCGCAGAAGCGGTCCCGCATAGGCGGCTTCTGTATCGCAGAAGCGGTACTTCCAATCTGGGCCAGGACCGCAGAAGCGGCCCTTTTTCCGCATGAGCGGATTCCGCAGAAGCGAAAATTTGTTCGCTGAAGCGAAAATCGCTGGGATAGTGGAGTTCATTAAATACGAACCCAACCCCATTTCCTTCATTTCTCATTATACATTTGGGCGATTTTGGTGATTCCAAAGGGGGGATTTCAACATATCATCACAAGGTAAGTAATCCCCACTCATCCTTAGTTTAAACACATGAATATTAGATAGATTTAACCCTAATAATTAAGTGGAAAAAAATTAAAGGGGTTAGGGCTAGACCTAGGGTCTTCATAGAATTAAGATTTAACCACATGATTAGCTATGTAATGAACTAGAAATCACATATTAGTGATCCTTAGGTTATAGAGAATAATTTTCTTTGAAAAATCTCGGGATCCAGGCATGTGGGTCCGGGGTTGGAATTTAAGGAAATTTATGGGAAAGGTTGGGAAATCACTTAAATAGTTAGAATTCAACCTTGTAAGCCCTTATTGACTAATCCCTATATTGTTTAACTAGTTCGTGCACTTTAGGCTTCGCTTTGAGGTTTCGAGATTGTTCTTAATAGTTGGGAGTGCGCTTCGGAGTGAGGTGGGTCTCCTTTCTAACCTCGTGAGGGGGAATTGTCCCTTTAGGACTAATAAATGATAAATTGCTATTACATGCAGGGGCTACGTATGTACTAGGTGACGAGAGTCCGTGCGTAGCTACTATGATATTAAATGTTTGGGTAGTTTAGGACCCACATCATTCTTAATGTGAGATATCCATTATTTTAATTATCAAAATGATCTTTTATGATATGTTAAGATACTAGAGAAGAACGAAAAGTGATCATACGAATATTGTTGAACCTTGTAAGGATTTTCTTGTGTATAAATGATGCTTTTGTGTGCATTCTTGATGTTTTAATTGATATCTGTGGATCAGGTCGATCGCCTCGGTGAAATAGATGCATCTATGGTACGTGCAGATCGACCCTCGGCAGTGCACAATTTATATTCTGTTGGAGCGGGCCGTCGACCTCGGCATTGTTTCTCATGATATATACATGCATACATGTATGCTCGGGCTTAGACATTTCATGATTTATTGCTAATTATTGTAAAAGAGGAAAATGTGAATAAAAGCATGATTATGACTTCCATGATAACTGTCATATAAATGAACTATTTTATGCTCTAAATTGTACATCATTATAGTAATATTATCTTGACCTAGTGGGTATCAAGTCGACCTCTCATCTCTACCTCTTCGAGATTAGGCGGGATACTCACTGGGTACATATTGTTTATGTACTCATGCTACGCTTCTGTACTTAAATGTACAGGTTCTGAGGCCGATTCATCTGGTTACCAATCGGGCACGCGCCAGTGAGGTGAGGCAGAGACTTCTACGGTGAACTGTTTCCCTTCCTACGCTGCTCAGCAGTCGGATAAAGTCTTCTTTGTATTTTGTTGTCTTTCTTTCTTTATTTCAGACAGTAGGATAGAGGTGTTTGTATATTCTATTAGATGCCCGTACTTGTGTCACCGGGTCTTGGCACACACTTTAGTAGACTAGTTTTGGGTTGTAATATTATGTCCCTATATGGATTGTTGTTTCGGGTTTCTGAAAACCCCTTTTGGGATTCTTATTCCCCTTCTCTAAAATAGCGATGTTGTTAAACTTAGAAATGACTTCCGCACTTGACTTGCCCGACAAGGTTGTTGGGATCCATCATGACCTGTTATGGAAATGGGTCGTGATAACATGGTATCATAGCTCTAGGTTCACGTAGGTCTCACAAGTTACGGGGAAACCTAATAGAGTCTTGTAGATCGGTACGGAGATGTCTGTATTTATCTTCAAGAGGCTATAGGGTATTAGGAAAGACTACTCTTTATTCACTTCCTGTCGTGCAATGGTTGATGTGCTAAATTTCCATTTCCATTCTCTCACATATGGTGAGAACTCGTACCGCTGACGTTCTGGACCTGGGAGGAGCTGCCCCCCCCTGCTAGAGGCCGAGGTCAAGGTCGGGGGAGGGCACCGGCCCGTAGTAGGGGACTAGGGCTCCCCAGAGCCATTCCAGTCATACCACTAGCAGACCCGGTGGGGGATCCCATCATTGAGGAGCAGGGTGAGGTACCTGCAGCTGAGCCTACCCCGGTAGATTTCATGACATCACCGGGATTTCAGGAGGTCATGGGCCACATGATTCGGTTCATGGACACTATGACTCAGGCTGGTTTATTTCCAGCGGATCTAGCTACTTCACAGGTAGGAGGGGGAGCACAGACCCCTACTGCCAAGGCCCCAGGTTATACAGCAATAGTTTATCAGACCCCGGGTGTACTGCCCGCAGATGGGGTTCAGCCAGTTGCTGTAGTGGCACCTCAGCCCAGGCCAGCTGTGGACGGTGATCCGCAGAAGCTGTGAGACAGATGGACCAGGCTGCGCCCTCCAGTCTTCGGGGGTGTGCGTCATGAGGATGCCCAGGATTTCATTGACAGGTGCAGGGATAGAGTGCACAACATGAGGATACTTGAGTCACATGGAGTTGACTTCACCACTTTTCAGTTGGAGGGCAGGGCCCGTAGATGGTGGCAGTCCTATGCTCTTAGCAGGCCAACAGGTTCTCCTCCCCTCACTTGGGGTCAGTTCACCCACTTATTTCTTGATCGGTACATTCCACCCTTTGAGAGGGAAGGGCTGCGTCTTCAGTTTGAGCATTTACAGTAGGGTCAGATGTCAGTGACCGATTATGAGGAGAGATTCTCTGAGTTGTCTCGCCATGCACTTATAATACTTCCCACAGAGGCAGAGAGGGTACGGCGATTTGTTGCGGGATTACATCCCACTATTCAGAATAGTATGGCTCGAGAGGTGGATATGGGCACAGGTTATCAGCTTACACTTGAGATTGCTCGTAGGATTGAGGGTCACCGTTAGAGGGGTTTTGAGCAGATGCAGCAGGAGAAGAGGGCCAGATACTCCGGAGAGTTTAGAGGCGCGCCAGCTAGGGGTAGAGGTCACTCCGGAAGGGGTCAGCCCAGTAGGCCCCCAGTTTCAGCACCACCACCTGCTCGGGGTGCTCCAGCGCGCTCTTATTTCAGCACCATGCTAGAGAGTTCTTATCGCCCATCAGCCATTCAGGGTTCTTCCAGTGGGTATTAAGGTCCACCAGATTCTTCCGGTTCTTATCTCAGTGCTATGCTGGAGAGTTCATACCACCCGCCAGCCATTCAGGCTTCTTCTAGTAGATCTTATGGTTTTCAGAGTCAGCCATCGGGGCAGCAGGTCGCCGCACCATATTGTTTTGAATACGGAGACCCAGGTCACATGAGGAGGTACTGCCCCAGGATTCGGGGCAAGGCTATACAGCAAGGACAACAGTCTATGGTTCCAGCACCAGTGGCCCAGCCACCTAGAGGTGGAGGCCAAACAGGGAGAGGTCAGCCAGATGTTACTTAGTCAGTTGGAGGCCAGTCAGCTGGTGCTCCAGCTAGATTCAATGCTTTCCCCGCCAGGCCAGATACAGTGGCCTCAGATGCTATCATCACAGGTATTATTTTCGTCAACGGTAGAGATGCATCGGTATTATTTGATCCAGGGTCTACTTATTCATATGTATCATCTCTGTTTGCTCGTTTCCTGGCTATTTCTCCTGAGCCTTTGGGTGTTCCTGTTCATGTGTCCACTCCTGTGGGTGATTCTGTGGTTGTGAACGGGTTCTACCGATCTTGTGTGGTTACTTTCTGTGGTCTTGAGACTAGAGCAGATCTCATGTTGCTCGATATGATCAATTTTGAGGTTATTCTGGGCATGGACTAGTTATCTCCTCATCATGTCATTCTAGATTGCCATGCCAAGACTGTTTCTCTAGTGATGCAGGGGTTGCCGAGACTGGAGTGGAGGGGTTCCACTGTTGATATACCTAGCAGGGTCATTTCCTTCCTGAAGGCTCAACGCATGGTTGAGAAGGGGTGTTTGGCCTACTTAGCTTATGTTCGAGACACCACCGCAGAGTCTCTGATGATTGATTTTGTGCCATTAGTCTGAGAGTTCGCTGATATTTTTCCTTCTGATCTTCCTGGCATGCCTCCGGATCGTGATATTGATTTCTGTATTGATTTGGCTCCAGGCACTCAGCCTATATCTATCCCGCCGTATCGTATGGCTCCTAGGGAGCTGAAGGAGCAGTTGGAGGAGTTGCTATCTAAGGGGTTTGTCAGGCCCAGTGTATCGACTTGGGGTGCACCAGTGCGGTTTATAAAGAAAAAGGATGGGACTATGCAGATGTGCATTTATTACCGCTATTTGAACAAAGTCACCATCAAGAACAAGTATCCATTGCCTCATATTGATGATTTGTTTGACCAGCTGTAGGGTGCTAGGGTGTTCTCTAAGATTGACCTGAGGTCGGGGTATCATCAGCTGAAGATTCGGGATTCAGATGTTCCGAAGACAGCATTCAGGACTAGATATGGCCACTATGAGTTCCTGGTGATGTCATTTGGCTTGACTAATGCTCCAGCGGCGTTTATAGACCTGATGAACAGGGTGTTCAGGCGCTATATTGATTCCTTTGTTATCGTCTTCATTGACTACATCTTGATATACTCGCGTAGTCTAGGGGAGCACGAGCAGCATTTGAGAGTAGTGCTTCAGACCCTGCGAGAGTAGAAGCTTTATGCTAAGTTCTCCAAGTGCGAGTTTTGGCTAGAATCAGTAGCATTCTTGGGGCATGCAGTTTCGGGAGAGGGTATTAAAGTGGATCCCAAGAAGATTGAGGCAGTTCAGAGTTGGCCACGTCCTACTTCAGTGACCGAGATCAGGAGTTTCTTGGGGTTAACAAGCTATTACCAGTGATTTATGTAGGGCTTTTCATCTATTGCGTTACCTATGACCAGATTAACCCAAAAGGGTGCCCCATTCTATTGGTCTGATGATTGTGAGGAGAGCTTCCAGAAGCTCAAAACGGCCTTGACTACGACACCAGTTCTTGTATTGCCTTTCGGTTCAGGGACGTATACAGTGTATTGCGATGCTTCCCGCGTCGGCTTGGGATATGTATTGATGTAGGAGGGGCGAGTTATTGCGTATGCTTCACGTCAGCTGAAGGTTCATGAGAAAAATTACCCTGTGCACGATCTAGAGTTGGCAGCGATTGTTCATGCTCTTAAGATATGGAGGCACTATTTATATGGAGTGTCATGTGAAGTTTATACAGACCATCGCAGCTTGCAGCATTTGTTCAAGCAGAGGGATCTTAATTTGAGGCAGCGCAGGTGGCTTGAGCTACTAAAGGATTATGACAGTACCATTCTTTATCATCCAGGCAAGGCAAATGTGGTTGCGGATTCCTTGAATAGGAAGCCGGAGAGCATGGGTAGCTTGGCATTCATCCCTGCTGAGATGAGACCATTAGCTTTGGACATTCAGTCTTTAGCTGATAGACTTGTGAGATTGGACATTTCAGAGCCCAGCCAGGTCCTAGCATGTGTGGTTGCTCAGTCTTCGTTGTTGAGGGAGATTAAGGCCCGACAGCTCGATGATCCAGATTTGGCAGTTCTCAGAGAGACGATACTTCAGGGAGGTGCCAAGGAGATTTTATTAGCGAGGATGGTGTGTTACGGCTTCAGGGCCGTGTATGTGTTCCTAATGTTGATGGCTTGAGAGAGAGGATTCTAGAGGAGGCCCACAGTTCGAGGTACTCCATTCATCCAGGTGCTACGAAGATGTATCGTGACTTGAGGTAGCATTATTGGTGGTGGAGGATGAAGAAGGACATTGCAGAGTATACAGCTAAATGTTTGAATTTCCAGCAGGTCAAGCATGAGCACCAGAGGCCAGGTGGCCTACTTCAGCGGATGCCCATTCCGGAATGGAAGTGGGAGCGCATCACCATGGATTTCGTGGTTGGGTTGTCGCGGACTCAGCGGAAGGTTGATTCAGTGTGGGTTATTGTGGATAGATTGACCAAGTCCGCCCATTTCATTCCAGTGGCGACTACTTATACGGTAGAGAGGTATGCTCAGATTTACATTCGGGAGATAGTGAGGTTGCACGGTGTGCCGGTCTCCATCATATCAGACAGAGGCCCTCAGTTCACTTCCCATTTCTGGAGAGCGGTTCAGAGTGAGTTGGGGACCCGCGTGGAGCTTAGCACGACATTCAATCCTCAGACCGACGGCCAGTCGGAGCGGACAGTTCAGATTTTAGAGGATATGCTTAGAGCATACGTGACTGACTTTGGAGGGCAGTGGGATCAGTTCTTACCCTTGGTGGAGTTTGCATATAATAACAGCTATCAATCCAGCATAGAGATGGCCCCGTATGAGGCCTTATATGGTCGGCGTTGTCGTTCTCCGATCGGGTGGTTTGAGCCTAGTGAAGCTAGGCTGATTGGTACAGACTTAGTTCAGGATGCCTTGCATAAGGTAAAGTTGATTCAGGAGAAACTCTGCACAGGTCAGTCCAGGCAGAAGAGTTACACGGATCAGAGGGCGCGTGATGTATCATTTATGGTTGGCAAGAAGGTTCTCTTGAAGGTTTCGCCCATGAAGGGCATTATAAGATTCTGAAGGAAGGGCAAGTTGAGCCCAAGGGTTATTGGCCCCTTTGAGCTATTGAGGCGAGTTGGGGAGGTTGCCTACGAGCTTGCTTTACCTCCCAGTTTATTAGGAGTTCATCCAGTCTTCCATGTATCGATGCTCCGGAAATATCATGCCGACTATTCACATGTGTTGGATTTCAGTACCATTCGGTTAGATGAGAGCTTGGGCTACGAGGAGGAGCCAGTGGCCATTGTTGATAGACAGGACCACCAGTTAAGGTCCAAGAGGATTTTTGCAGCGAGAGTCCAGTAGAGGGACCAACCGGTCGAGGAGGCGACGTGGGAGTCCGAGGAGGACATGCGGAGCCGATAAGCTCATTTATTCAGCAATCCAGGTACTTTTCTATGTCCATTCGAGGACGAACGTTTTTAAGAGGTGGAGAATGTAATGACCCGACTGGTCGTTTTACATTTTCGAACCCCGTTCCCTTAAATAATACTTTTTGCACTTGCTTTAGCTAATTTATGGCTTGCGGGGACGGGTGGTTCGGAAGTTAGAAGATTCTGAGCGAGATTAAGCCTAGTTGCTTCTTTAAGTTCCTTTAAAAAGGCCAAGTTTGACTTTGATCAACATTTTGGGGAAACAGACCCGGAATCGTGATTTGACAATTTCTGAGGGTCCGCAAAAAAATATGGGACCTGGGCGTATGCCCGGAATCGGATTCCGAGGTCCCTAGCCCGAGTAATGAATTTTTATGTAAAATTGTTAAGTTTAAGTTTTAAAGAATTAAATAAACTAAGAAATCATTGTTTTCATAGGTATCTTGTTCGAATTTTGATTTCGAAACTTGGTACAAGTCCGAAATATCAGTTAAGACCCACCCGTAAAATTTGGTGTCAATCCGAGTAGTTTAAGGGCGTTTTGACCCGTCGGAAGGAAATTAAGAACTTGAAGTTCATTAAGTTGATTCAATTGGTTTTGGGGTTCGAATCCTTGATTTAGCATTGTCTTGGGCATTTCGAGGGTCCGACTAGGTCTGCCACGTGGTTTCAGACTTGTCGGTATGTTCGGGCGGAGCTCGGGAGCCCCGAGCGTCAAATGGTCGAGGTTAGAGCGAAGTTGAAACTTAGAGAAAAACCAACTTTCTTGCTTCTGTCATAACCGCTTCTGCGGCTCTGGGACTGCAGAAGCGGTTGTTTTATCGCAGAAGCGATGGGGGCAGCTCAGGGAAAATCGCAGAAGCGATTTCTAGACCGCAGAAGCGGTCCCGCATAGGTGGCTTCTGGACCGTAGAAACGGTACTTCCAATCTGGGCCAGGACCGCAGAAGCGGCCCTTTTTCTGCAGGAGCGGATTCCGCAGAAGCGAAAATTCATCCGCTGAAGCGAAAATCGCTGGGACAGTGGAGTTTATTAAATACGAACCCAACCCCATTTCCTTCATTTCTCATTATACATTTGGGCGATTTTGGTGATTCCAAAGGGGGGATTTCAACATATCATCACAAGGTAAGTAATCCCCACTCATCCTTAGTTTAAACACATTAATATTAGATAGATTTAACCCTAATAATTAAGTAAAAAAAATCAAAGGGGTTAGGGCTAGACCTAGGGTCTTCATGGAATTAAGATTCAACCACATGAGTAGCTATGTAATGAACTAGAAATCACATATTAGTGATCCTTAGGTTATAGAGAATAATTTTCTTCGAAAAATCTCGGGATCCGGGCATGTGGGCCCGGGGTTGGAATTTAAGGAAATTTATTCGAAAGGTTGGGAAATCACTTAAATAGTTAGAATTCAACCTTGTAAGCCCTTATTGACTAATCCCTATATTGTTTAACTAGTTCGTGCGCTTTCGGCTTCGCTTTGAGGTTTCGAGCTTGTTCTTGATAATTGGGAGTGCGCTTCGGAGCGAGGTGAGTCTCCTTTCTAACCTCGTGAGGGGGAATTATCTCTTTAGGACTAATAACTGATAAATTGCTATTACATGCAGGGGCTACGTACGTACTAGGTGACAAGAGTCCGTGCGTAGCTACTATGATATTAAATGTTTGGGTAGTTTAGGAACCACATCATGCTTAATGTGAGATATCCATTATTTGAATTATCAAAATGATCTTTTATAATATGTTAAGAGACTAGAGAAGAACGAAAAGTGATCATACGAATATTGTTGAACCTTGTAAGGATTTTCTTGTGTATAAATGATGCCTTTGTGTGCATTCTTGATGTTTTAATTGATATCTGTGGATCGGACCGATCGCTCGGTGAAATAGATGCATCTATGGTACAGGCCGCTCGACCCTCGGCAGTGCACAATTTATATTCTGTTGGAGCGGGCCGTCGACCTCGGCATTGTTGAGCATGATATATACATGCATACATGTATGCTCGGGCTTAGGCATTTCATGATTTATTTCTAATTATTGTAAAAGAGGAAAAATGATAAAGGAAAAATGTGAATTAGAGCATGATTATGACTTCCATGATAACTGTCGTATAAATGAACTATTTTATGCTCTAAATTGTACATCATTATTGTAGTATTATCTTGACCTAGTGGGTATCAAGTCGACCTCTCGTCTCTACCTCTTCGAGATTAGGCGGGATACTCACTGGGTACATATTGTTTATGTACTCATGCTATGCTTCTGTAATTAAATGTACAGCTTCTGAGGTCGATTCATCTGGTTACCGATCGGGCACGCGCCAGTGAGCTGCGGCAGAGACTTCTACGGTGAGCTGCTTCCCTTCCTACGCTGCTCAACAGCCGGATGGAGTCTTCTTTTATTTTGCTGTCTTTCTTTCTTTATTTTAGACAGTAGGATATAGGTGTTTGTATATTCTACTAGATGCCCGTACTTGTGACATCGGGTCTTGGCACACACTTTAATAGACTAGTTTTGGGTTGTAATATTATGTCCCTATATGGATTACTATTTCGGGTTTCTGAAAACCCCTTTTGGGATGCTTATTCCCCTTCTCTAAAATAGCAATGTTGTTAAACTTAGAAATGACTTCTGCACTTGGCTTGCCCGGCAAGGTTGTTGGGCGTCATCATGACCTGTTATGGAAATGGGTCGTGACACAATATTTTCCATCTTAGGATCTTTGGTTGTGTGATATATGTTCCAATTGCTCCACCACAATGCACAAAGATGGGTCCTCAAAGAAGGTTGGGGATATATGTTGGATATGAATCTCCTTCTATTATAAAATATCTAGAGCCGCTGGAGATTTATTTACGGCAAGATTTTCTGATTGCCATTTTGATGAATCAGTATATCCAACACTAGGGGAGAAAATAAGTAGCTGAAAAAGAAGATAGATTGGAATGCATTATCACTGTCTCATTTAGATCCTCGAACAAATCAATGTGAACAAGAGATTCAAAAGATTATTCATTTGCAAAATATTGCAAATCAATTGCCAGATGCATTCACTGACATACTAAGGGTGACTAAGTCACATATTCCAGCTGCTAATGCTCCAATTCAAGTGAATATCCCGGCAGGACAATTAATTAAAGCAAATGAGTCTAAGCCATACTTGAAATATAGTAGACCAATCGGTTCTAAAGATAAAAATCCTCGAAGAAGAAAAGGAGCAAGTGATCAAAGTGAACATAACACAGAGGTAGTAGCTCAAGAAGAGCCCCAAGACGTAACAAATGATAAGACCTTAGAGGAGGTCCAAGTAACTGAAAATAATGAGAATGAAGAGATATCAATAAGTTACATCTCAACCGGGAAAAGATGGAACCGAAATAATATTGTTATCGATAACATCTTTTCTTATAATGTTGCTGTTGAAATAATGCAACAAGTTGAGGATCTTGAACCAAAATCTGTCGATGAATGTAGACAGAGAAATGATTGGCCAAAATGGAAAGACGCTATCTAGGCAGAGTTAACTTCACTTGGAAAACGTGAAGTCTTCAGACCCATAGTTCGAACACCTGAAGGCATAAAGTCAGTAGGGTATAAATGGGGTTTCTGTGCGAAAACAAAATGATAAAAATGAAGTCGTTAGATATAAAGCGCGACTTGTGGCACAAGAGTTTTCCCTAAGGCCTGGAATTGATTATATGGAGACATATTCTCCTGTAATGGATGCTATCACCTTCAAGTATCTCATAAATATGGCAGTGCAAGAAAAACTTGATATGCATCTAATGGATGTTGTTATAGCCTATTTGTATGGATCATTAGACAATAATTTTTTTATAAAAGTACCTGAGGGATTTAAAGTGCCAGAAGCATATAAAAGTTTTCGAGAAACTTGTTCAATAAAGCTTCAGAAATCTTTATACTGATTGAAACAATCAGGTCGTATGTGATACAATCGCTTGAATGAATACCTGTTGAAAGAAGGGTACAAGAATGATCCAATTTATCCTTTAAAAAGGTCTAGATCTGAATTTGTTATAATCGCCGTATATGTTAATGATTTAAATATCATTGGAACTCTTGGGGAGTTTCCAAAAATAGTAGACTGTTTGAAGAAAAAATTTGAAATGAAAGATCTTGGAAAGATAAAATTTTGTCTTGGTCTAAAAATTGAGTATATGAAAGATGGAATATTTGCCCATCAATCAACATATACCGAAAAGATTTTAAAGCGATTCTATATGGATAAAGCACATCCATTGAGTACCCCGATAGTTGTGAGATCACTTGATATAAAGAAAGATCAATTTCGACCTCATGAAAATGATGAAGAGCTTCTTGGTGCCAAAGTACCATATCTTAGTGCAATTGGGGCATTAATATTTCTTACCAATAATTCCCGACCAGATATAGCTTTCTCAGTAAGCTTAGTGACAAAATTTAGTTCTTTGCCAACACAAAGACACTGGAATGGTATTAAACATATATTCAGATACCTCCAAGGGACCATTGATAAGGGTTTATTTTATTCAAATGAATCCAAACCATCACTGATTGGTTATGCAGATGCAGGATATTTGTCTGATCCACACAAAGGTCGATCTCAGACAGGCTATTTATTTACAAATGGAGGTACAACAATATCATGGCGTTCGACAAAACAAACTATGGTTGCTACTTCTTCAAATCATGCAGATATAATAGCCATTCACGAAGCAAGTCGAGAATGCGTTTGGTTGATATCGATAACTCAACACATTCAGCAAACATGTGGTCTTTCTTCGAAAGAGAATATTCCAACAATATTGTATGAAGACAATGCTGCATACAACAACAACAATCCAGTATAATCCCACTTAGTGGAGTCTGGGGAGAGTAGTGTGTACGCAGACCTTACCCCTACCCTGGGTAGAGAAGCTGTTTCCAAATAGACCCCCGACATCCTTCCCTCCAAGAACTTCCCACCTTGCTCTTGGGGAAACTCGGACTCACAACCTCTCGGTTGGAAGTGGGGGTTGCTTACCATCAGAGCAACCTCTCTTGTCCATGAAGACAATGCTGCATGCATAGCTCAATTGAAAGGAGGATATATCAAAGGAGATCGAACAAAACACATTTCACCGAAATTCTTT
>MU669334.1:2623-20811 GCA_026770625.1 Nicotiana glauca
AAAACAATTTAACAGAAAAATTCTTTTACCGGGGTTCTGGACCTCGGATTTCGATTTCGGGCATATGCCCGAGTTCCATATTTTTCTACGGACTTTCTGAGACCGTCAAATCACGGGTCCCGGTCCGTTTATCAAAAATGTTGACTAAATTCAACTATATCAATATTAATATCAAAATTCTTTAAATTTTTCACAAAATTTATATATTTCAACATAAAAATTTTTCGGCTTCGCGCCCGGACTGCGCACGCTAATCGAGGCAACTATAAATGAGGTTTTCAAAGCCTCAGAAGCTCAAAATGCCTGAGAAAATAAGTGATGACCCTTTGGGTCGTCACAAATAACTTTGGTCTGAATCTTGTATTTATTTTAAGAAATTTATGAAATATGTATATATTATCAATTTAAAACTCAGTAACTTGAACGGACTATAATTTTTAATTCATAAATTTTAAATTCTGGCTCTGTCTATGCACACAATTATTTTTTTAATTTGTTTTGATATAGTACTAAATATACCAAGAATGATTTAGTGTTTGTTACTTTGAATTTTTCAAATTTATAAGAACAAAGAGGGCCGTACTCTCCATTTTTGTTTCATTATTTGAAGTTCGTCATTGTTGTGTTATCTATAGCTTTGGTAACAACGGTCGATTTTGATTTAGTCACATGGATTTATATTCGGGGGAAGTAGCCAGCAGAGCTGTTATTTAGTAATCAATTACTTATTTTATCCTAACAATTTAAAGTAAAAGGTAGTGCTATCTAGTAAATTTTGTTCCATTTCCTATAGTGAAAAGGGATAAAAGGTGCATTAAGCACTCTTTAGGTGCGAAGTTCGAGAAAGGGTTAGAACCGCAAGGATCGATTGTATGCAGTTTTATTTTACATTTCTTGTCACGGTCCAGATTTTTCACCCTCGAGGTCATGATGGCGCCTACTAATGGGAGCTAGGCAAGCCAACCTTAACTACTTGCTACACTTTCATATTCTTTTTAACAAATACCAGGCGGTAGTATGATAACAACATAATTTTTAAATAAATAAGCGAAAGTCAATAATAATATATCCTAAGACTACGTCTATTACAACTTTTAAAACCTCAAATACCCAAAACCTGGTGTCACAGTATCACAGACTATCTAATAGTCACTACATACAAGGTCTGAAGAAAATACAATAAACTGTTTCTGAACAAAAGAAAATGAAACAGGGAATAGAGATAGAGGGAAACGCCAGGGCCTGCGGACGCCTGCAGGTCTACCTTGGGTCTCCGGGTGGACTGAAGGAAGCCCTCCAACTACTGTCCGAAAGCTGCTCCTAGATCTGCACACAGTGCAGAGTGTAGTATCAGCACAACCGACCCCATGTGCTGGTAAGTGTCCAGCCTAACCTCGGCGAGGTAGTGACGAGGCTAGGACCAGACTACCAAATAAACCTGTGCAGTTCAAATATATATACAACAGAAAAGAAATACAGCGATATCCAGTCAATATGGGAGGGGGAGCATATTGTGGGGGAGATAACAACTTCCAAGTAAAAACCTCAAATAGCGAAAGAAATAACATAACTCGGATACCAATAAGGAATCAAAAGCAATAAATGCACAACATCACCCTTCGTGCTTTTACTCTCGTCCTCACCAAAGCAAATATAATCAAACCGTGCACGACATCACCCTTCGTTCTTTTACTCTCTTTCCTCACCATATAATCAATAGAATCGACACGAAATGATACATCGTGCAACACGGAATCACCCTTCGTGTTTTACCCTCTTTTCTCACAATCATACACGGCATCACCCTTCGTGCTTTATACTATTTCCTCACAAAACAACAATGCACGGCATCACCCTTCGTGCTTTATCACTCTTCCTCACCCAAACAACAATCACAAAAAATTGGACGAGGGAATAACAAGATTATAATAGAAATTCCGACAAGGGAGCAACAGTTAAATAATTAAATCCCGGCAAGGGAACAACATCAACAATATCAATATCCCGGCAAGGGAGATAACCAATAAAGCAATAATATCCCGGCAAAGGAACACTTTAATAACTCTTTCTCACTTTTACTTCACACTTGCTTTATCACTTGAGCCAATGCTCCAAAGGGTTCAATCATCTCATTTACAAATAGAAATCACTTTTAAAGTATAGATTATTCAACGAAATCATGAAAATTATATTATAAGACCCACGGTCATGCTAGACACCAACATATAGATACTCGTCACCATGCCTATACGTCGTACTCAACAATAATCACGTAGCAAATAGGACTCGACTCCTAATCCCTCAAGCTCAGGTTAGACCAAACACTTACCTCGAACTTCCACGGCCAACTCAAGCCTCAAACACAGCTTTTCCCTTCAAATTCGGCTCCAACCAATCGGATCTATACACAATTGACTTAATAACATCAATAAATGCTAAACAATCCAATTCCAACGTTTAATTATAACTTTTTAATCATTCTTCCCAAAAATCCAAAAATCGACCCCGGGCCCGCAAGGTCAAAACACGAGGTTCGGACCAAAATCAAATCACCCATTCACTCACGAGCCAAAATATATAATTATTTCCAGAATTCGACTCCAAAAGGAGGTCTAAATCACAATTAATCAAAAAGCCCTAGTTCTACCCAAATCCCTAGTTTTCTACCCTTATTCACATGATTTAGGCCTAGAAATCTAATGGTATTAATGGAAAATGAAGAAAATGAGTCTAGGATTACTTACCTATGAACTTGTGGTGAAACCCTCTTTCAAAAATCTCCCTATTTGGAGTTGAGATGAAGAAGTTATGAAATTTTAAAATGAATCTCGCAATGCTACTGTTTTAAATCGCTGGGCAGACCTTCATCGCGTTCGCGAAGAGCAGCCTTCCTCAGGCTTACGTGATCGCGAGTCCTCTTACGCATTCGCGAAGGGTTGGCCCCCCTGACCTTCGCATTCGCGGGCCTATGAACGCGTTCGCGTAGAGGAATATTCACTTCCCAAACCAGCTCCCATTTACACTATTCGTTTGCGGGATGTGGGTCGCGTTTGCGTAGAGCAACCCCCCAATGCTCCGCGTTCGCGATCCTTCCCTCGCGTTCGTATTGAACAAAATCACCCCTATCCCTATCTACCTTACGCGATCGCGAAGGACAACAGGCATGGGCACCTGTTGCAGATTTTCCGCAAATTTTCCTAAGTTCAAAACTTCCCGAATCACATCCAAAATACACCCGAGCCCTCGGGGCTTCTAGCCAAACATGCATACTAACTCAATAACATCATACGAATTTATCCGTGCGATCAAATCACCAAAATAACTTCAATAACAATGAATCAAACCTCAAAATCAAGGATTTTTCTCAAACTTCATCAAGTATCTGTGACGACCCAAAGGGTCATCACCTGTTTTTATCATTCATTCTATGTTTCCGAGGCCTTCAAAACCTCATTTTAGTCTCCTCGATTTGCGTGCGCAGTCCGGGTGCATAGTCGAAAAGTTTAAATATGAATTATGTGTGAAAAATGATGAATTTTAATATTAATATAATTAAAGTTGACTTTGGTTAATATTTCGGGTAAACGGATCTGGACCTGCCATTGGACGGTCCCGAAGGATCCGTAGGAAAATATGGGACTCGGGCATATGCTCGGAATCGAAATCCGAGGTCCCGAGCCCGAGAAATGAATTTATAAGAGAAATTATTTTTTTGAAATTAATATGGAAATTTGAAATGAAAATGGATTAGATAGTGTTGGTATCAGGCCCGTATTTTGGTTCCGGCGCCCGGTACAAGTCTTATATGTGATTTAAGCGCTTTCTATGAAATTTGGTTGAAATCGGACGTCGTTTGACGTGTTTCAGACTTAAAGTTCTAAAGTTGAAAGTTTAAGAAGTTTGATGAAAAAGTGATGATTTTGAGGTTTGATTCCTCATTTATGATGTTATTTTGGCAATTTGATCGCACGGTTAAGTTCGTAGGATGTTGTTGAGTTAGTATATGTGCTTGGTTAGGAACCCCGAAGGCTCGGGAGTATTTTCGGAGGTGTTCGGGGTAGTTTTGGACTTAGGGAGTTAGCAGAATTTCTGCAATTTTTACACAGTGAAATCCTTCATCGCGATCGCAATACCCCATTCGCGTTCGCATAGCTCCAAAGTCCGCCTCCTTCGCGTTCGCATTCCAAGTATCGCGATCGCGTAGGCTAAACCTTGGACTCCAGTATTTTCCTCTATGCGTTCGCATTAACAGACACGCGTCCGCGTAGATTTGTAAACCTCTTCTTCGCGTTCGCATCATAAACTATGCGTTCACATAGACCAGACTTTTGGACCCCCCCCCCCCCNTGGACTTTGGGAGTTAGCAAAATTTCTGCAATTTTTACACAGTGAAATCCTTCATCGCGAACGCGAAGGGTGTATTGCGATCACGTAGGCCAAACCTTGGACTCCAGTATTCTTCCTCTACGCGTTCGCATTAACAGACACGCGTTCGCATAGCTTTGTAAACCTCTTCTTCGCGTTTGCATCATAAACTACGCGTTCGCATAGACCAGGCTTTAGGACCCCACAGTATTTCTTCTACGCGATCGCGTTACCCTTCTCGCGATCGTGATGACCAGTCAGTGAGACCCTTCGCGGACGCATCTCCATTTCCGCGAACGCGAAGGGTATATGTTGCCCGGTTATATTTTAAGTTCAGAAAACAGCAGCTATGGGTTTGTTTCAAAAATACTCGAACTCTCTTCTTCCCCAAGCACTTAGGATTCCATTGAAGCTTCCTTCTATCAAGACCACTTGGGTTAGTAAATTCCAACTTGTTTTCTTCAGTTTTCATCATTAATTATTGAATTCCTAAGCTTAAATCATGTAGATTAGGGTTGAAATTGGGGAAAATGGGTAGAGCTAGGGCTTTTCAATCTTCTTTGATTTATACCTCGTTTTGGGGTCAAATTTGAAAACAAATTGTATATTCAGGCTCGTGGGGGAATGGGGGATATGAATTTGGTCCGAACCTCGGGTTTTGACCAAGCGGGCCCGGGGTTAATTTTGGAATTTTTGGAAGAAAGGTTGGGAATCTATATTTAGGCATTGAGTTTGATTTGTTTAGCTATTATTGATATTATAAAGTCGTTATTTCATAAATTTGATTGAGTTGGAGCCGAATTCGAGAGGGAAGGTGGTCGTTGTGGATTGATTTAGCCGTGGAAGTTGAGGTAAGTGTTCAGTCTAACTTTAGCTTGAGGGATTAGGAGTTGAGTCATAATTGCTACTTGTTATGTGTTGAGTACGACTTATGGGCATGGTGACGAGTATCCATATGTTGGTGTCAAGCACGACCGTGGGTCTTAAATTGATACTTGTGTATGCTTAATTGACTCTATAAAAGACTTGGTTGCTGAGCCTTGATACTGAGTATTGGTTTTAACTATACTACATAGAAATTGCATAGGATTGGTTATAGCTGGACCTCCCTTGCCGGGATAGTTGATTTATTATTCTTGTTCCCTTGCTAGGAAACCATTATATTATCTTTTTTCCCTTGTCGGGACTATATTGTGTATTGTGTTGAAAGAAATGGGAGCGAGTGGTATGCCTACCACACATGACATATTGAAATGGGTGGTACTCCTACCACACATTATATACTGAAATGGGAGCGAGTGGTACGCCTACCACACATTACATACTGAAATGGGAGCAAGTGGTACGCCTACCACACATGACATATTGAAATGGGAGCGAGTGGTACGCCTACCACGAGTCATGATGAAATGGGATCGGGTTGCACGCCTGCAACAAGATGAGTGGAATATGAAAGTTGTCTTATTTCCTTTATTCCGTGTTAGAAGCTGAATTGTAAATGTTTACTCTTTTACCCCTGATACTTTGTTTTATTCGCTACCCCATAGTATGTTTTCCCCTCCCCAGTTTTACTTGTTATTTCCTGTTATGTCTTTGCCGCATATATTATATAATTGCACAGGTTTATCTAGAGTCTGGTCCTAGCCTCGTCACTACCTCGCCGGGGTTAGGCCAGACACTTACCAGCACATGGGGTCGGTTGTGTTGATGCTACACTGTGCATCTTTTTGCATAGATCATAGTGCAGGAGTAGCAGCTTTTGGACAACAGTAGTTGATTGGGAGCTGACTTCAGTCCAGGGACATTCGAGGTAGCCTTGCTGACGTCCGCAGGCCCGGAGTCCCTTTCTATTTTATTCAGCTTGTTATTATTCGTACCGAAGCAGACAGTTTTATGTTTCATTCAAACCTTGTATTTAGTATTCTCTAGACGTTCGTGAGTATTGTGACACCGGTCTTGGGTAGAGGATTTTGTCATACTTCCGCATTTCTTTCAGTTAATTATATTTGAGACTTTCGCTTTATTATTAAATGCTTCATTATTTCTAATATTGTCGATGTTCGCTAAAAGAGGTAATTGATAATTGGCTTGCCTAGCTCCTATTAGTAGGCGCCATCACGACTCCCGAGGGTAGGAAATCCGGGTCGTGACAGTATCAAATTTAGCAATTTAGGTTCGAATCACGTCAAACGATGTCTGTTTTTCATCAAATTTTACAGAAACATCTTAAATCATATATAAGACCTGTACGGGCGCCGGAACCAAAATACGGGCCCGATACCAACACGTCCTAATAAAATTTCATTTCAAATTTCCTTAACAATTTCAGAAAAATAATTTCCTTTAAAAATTCATTTCTCGGGCTTGGGACCTCGGAATTCGATTATGGGAATAAGCCCAAGTCCCATATTTTCCTACGGATCCTCCGGGACAGTTAAATCATAGGTCTGGGCCCGTTTATCCAAACGTTGACCAAAGTTAAATTAAATCATTTTATAGTCAAAACTTATCATTTTCACATATTTTCTCATTTAAGCTTTCCGGCTACGCGCCCGAACTGCTCACGCAAATCGAGGTGACTCTAAATGAGGTTTTCAAGGCCTCAGAGTCATAGAATTTAATTAAAAGCAAGTGATGACCCTTTTGGGCTATCACATTCTCCACCTCTAAAACAACCGTTCGTCCTTGAACGAACATAAGAAGGAAGTACCTGAGTCAGGGAAAAGATAGGGATAACGGCTCCGCATATCGGACTCGGACTCCCAGGTCGATGCCTTAGCAGGCTGACCTCTCCACTGAATACGAACAGAAGGAAAACTCTTTGACCTCAACTGACGAACCTGTCGGTCTAGAATAGCTACCGGCTCCTCCTCATAAGACAAGTTCTTGTCCAACTGGACATTATTGAAATCTAACACGTGGGATGGCTCGTCGTGATACCTCTGAAGCATGGACGCATGAAACACTGGATGCACGGCTGATAAGCTCGGCGGCAATGCAAGTCTATAAGCCACCTCTCCCACTCTCTCAAGAATCTCAAATGGACCAATGAACCTAGGGCTAAGCTTGCCCTTCTTCCCAAATCTCATCACGCCCTTCATAGGCGACACTCAGAGTAATACCCGCTCACCTCTCATAAAAGCCACATCTCGAACCTTGCGATCTGCATAACTCTTTTGCCTGGACTGAACTGTACGAAGCCTATCCTGAATAATCCTGACCTTGTCCAAGGCCTCCTGAACCAAATTCGTACCCAACAACAACCAAGCCTCTCCTGGCTCAAACCACCCAACCGGAGACCGACACCGCCTACCATATAAAGCCTCATAAGAAGCCATCTGGATGCTCGACTAGTAGCTGTTGTTGTAGGCAAACTCTGATAAAGGCAAAAACTGATCCCACAAACCTCCGAAGTCAATGATACAAGCTCGGAGCATATCCTCCATATCTGAATAGTCCGCTCAGCCTGTCCGTCCTTCGGGGGATGAAATGTTGTGCTCAACTCAACCCGCATGCCTAACTCTCGCTGAGTTGCCCTCCAAAATTGCGAGGTAAACTATGTACCCCGGTCCGAAATGATAGATACGGGCACACCATGAAGGCGAACAATCTCCTGAATGTAGATCTCATCTAACCTTTCAGAAGAATAGCAGACTGCCATAGGAATGAAATGCGCTGACTTGGTCAGCCTATCAACAATGACGCATACTGCGTCAAACTTCTTTTGAGTCTGCGGGAGTCCAGTAATGAAGTCCATAGTGATCCTCTCCTACTTCCACTCGGGAAGCTCAATCCTCTGAAATAAACCACCAGGCATCTTATGCTCGTACTTAACCTGCTGATAATTCAAACACCGAGCCACATATGCAACGATATCCTTCTTTATTCTACGCCACCAATAATGCTGCCGCAAATCCTGATACATCTTTGCGGCGCCCGGATGGATAGAGTATCGGGAGCTATGGGCCTCCTCCAAAATCAACTCTTGGAGCCCATCCACATTAGGCACACATACTCAACCCTGCAATCTCAAAACTCCATCATCATCTAAGGTAACATGCCTGGCACCTCCGTGCTGCACAGTGTCTCTAAGGACACACAAATAGGGATCATCATATTACCGATCACGAATACGCTCCAATAATGGAAAATGAGCGACCGTGCAAGCTAACACACGACTGGGCTAAAAAACATCTAATCTTACGAACTAATTGGTCAAAGCCTGAACATCCAAAGCAAGTGGCCTCTCACCGACCAGAATATTAGCAAGACTACCCATACTGGCTGACTTCCTACTCAAAGCATCGGCCACCACATTGGCCTTATCCGGATGATATAAGATGGTGATATCATAATCCTTCAACAACTTCAACCACATCCTCTGCCTCAAATTCAACTCATTTTTCTTGAAAAAATACTAAAGACTCTTGTGATCAGTGAACACCTCGCATGTCACGCCATACAGATAATACCTCCAAATCTTCAATACGTGAACTATAGCTGCCAACTCCAAATCATGAACCGGATAGTTCTTATCATGAATCTTCAACTGCCGCCACGCATAGGCAATGACCTTGCCATCCTGCATCAACACTACACCAAGCCTAATACGAGAAGCATCACAATAAACTGTATAAGGCCCTGAACCTGTGGGCAAAACCAACATCGGCGCCGTAGTCAGAGCTGTCTTGAGCTTTTGAAAGCTCGCCTCACACTCATTCGTCCATCTGAACTGGGCACCCTTCTGGGTCAACCTAGTCATCGGGGCTGTAGTAGACGAAAAACCCTCCACTAACTGACGATAGTAGCCTGCCAACCCCAAGAAACTCTGAATCTCTATAGTTGATGCTTGTCTAGGCCAGTTCTTGACTACCTCAATCTTCTTCGGATCAACCTGAATGCCCTCTGCTGACACAACATGACCCATAAATGCAACTGAACTCAACCAGAACTCACACTTCAAGAACTTTGCATATAACTGACTATCCTTCAGAGTTTGAAGAACCACTCTAAGGTGCTGCTCGTGCTCCTCCTGGCTGCGGGAATATATCAATATATCATCAATGAAGACTATCATGAATGGATCCAAATAAGGCCCGAACACTCGGTTCATTAAATCCATAAAAGTTGCTGGGGCATTTGTCAACCCGAATGACATGACCAAGAATTCATAATGCCCGTACCAAGTGCGGAAAGATGTCTTAGGGACATCATATGCCCTAATACTTAACTGCTGGTAGCCAGATCGCAAGTCAATCTTTGAAAATACCTTGGCACCCTGAAGCTGATCGAACAAATCATCAATCCTCGACAGCGGATACTTATTCTTGATTTTAACTTTGTTCAATTGCATGTAATCAATACACATTCTCATTGACCCATCCTTCTTTTTAACAAACAACACTGGCGGCCCCAAGGTAAAAAACTGGGTATAATGAAACCCTTCCCAAGCAAATCTTGCATATGTTCCTTTAACTCCGGCGGGGCCATACGATACGGCGGGATAGAAATGGGCTGAGTGCCCGGAGCCAAATCAATGCAAAAGTCAATATCCCTATCGGGTGGCATACCCGGCAGGTCTGAAGGAAATACCTCGGGAAACTCCCGAACAATGGGCACAGAATCAATAGAGGGAACCTTAGCACTCGAATCACGAACATATGTTAAATAGGCCAAACACCCCTTCTCGACCATATGCTGAGCCTTCACATACGAGATAACACTGCAGGTAGAATGACCAAGAGTCCCTCTCCACTCTAAACAAGGCATACCCGGTGAGGCTAAGGTTACAGTCTTGGCATGACAGTCCAAAATAGCATGGGAAGGTGATAACCAGTCCATCCCCAATATAATATCAAAGTCAACTATGTCTAAAAGTCACAAATCTACACTAGTCTCAAGACCCCCAATTACCACAATGCAAGAATGATAGACTCGATCGACCACAATAGAATCACCCACCGGTGTAGACACATAAACAGGAACACTCAATAAATCACTAGGCATGACTAGGTACGGTGCAAAATAAGATGACACATACGAATACGTAGACCCTGGATCAAATAACACTAAAGCATCTCTATCACAAACCAGAACCGCACCTGTAATAACTACATCTGAAAGCCTCAGCCTCGGGTCTGGCCTGAAGAGCATAACATCGGGGTTGGGCCCCACCACCCTAAACCACATCTCTAGGTCGGCCTGCAGCTGGCTCGCCTTCACTTCTAGTAGCGTGAGCTCCACCTCTAGTACCTTTACCTCCACCTCTAGTACCTCTACCCTCACCTCTAACTAGATGGGCGGGTTGTGGAACACCTGGTGCATGTACCATGGCACGAGAACCCTAGTGCTGAGAGCTGCTCGGTGCTCGAGGGCAAAACCTAGCAATGTGACCCGGATCACCACAAGTGTAACAAGCTCTCGGCTGCTGAGACTGCTGGCCCTGACGACCTGAATGACTACCCCAAAAACTCTAAAGTGGTGGTGCACTGATAAGAGCAGGTGGTGCACTGTAGGGCTGCTGATCGGATACTACATCTGGGGACCACAGCTACCTGAAGCATCGTGAGAAACCTGAAGTGCTGGCCAAAAAGACCTAGGAGGATGGCCTCTACCATATGAATCTCTATCTCCAGACAAGGTACCACTGAATCTGCCTGAATGATGGGGCCTCCTGTCTGCCCTATGACCACCCCCCTTCGATAGCACCATCTCAATCCTCCAGGCCACATTGGCCGCCTCCTGGATGGATATCTCACTCCCAGCTTCTCTAGCCATCTGGAGACGAATCGGCTGAATGAGTCCATCACTAAACCTTATCACTCTCTTCCTCTCAGTAGGAAGTATAATAAGGGCATGGCGAGCCAAATCTATGAATCTGGTCTCGTACTGGGTGACAGTCATGGATCCCTACTGGAAACGCTCGAACTGCCTCTGATAGGCCTTTCGTTGAGTAATAGGGAGAAACTTCTCCAGAAATAGTTGTGTGAACTGCTCCCAAGTCAAGGCTGGTGATCCTGCTGGTCTACTAAGTAATAATCCCTCCATCAAGTCTTGGCGGATCCAGACAAGCGAAATGTAGCACAATCAACCCCATTGGTCTCAACAATCCCCATGTTCCAAAGAACCTCGTGACAACTTTCCAGATAATCCTGGGGATCCTCAGTAGATGCACCGTTGAAGGTAATAATAAAGATCTTGGTGAACCTGTCCAATCTCCACAAAGCATCGGTAGACATGGCTGCACCATCGCCGGTCTGAGCTACCATACCCGGCTGAACCGCTCCAAGTGGATGAGCCGCTGGAGTCTGAATCTGGGGAGCTACCTGCTCCAGAGTGCGAGTATCAGGAGTCTGGGCTCCTCCTCCATCCTGAGAGATGGATGGTGGTATAGGACGTAAACCTGCCTTGGTGGCACTCTCCATAAGTCCCACTAGATGGACCAGAGCATTCTGAAGGACTAGGGTAGCAACAAACCCCTCTAGGACCTGAGCTGGGCCCACCGGAACCGCTGGGGCTGGAACCTCGTCATCAAAATCAACATGAGGCTCCGCTATGGATGTTGCTGCCCTGGGCTGAGCTCTGCCCCTGCCTCGGCCTCTAGCATGGCCTCGCCCTCGCCCTCTGCCCCTCAAAGAAGCTACTGGGGGCTCAGACTGCAGATCGGTAGATGAGGAAGCGCGTGTTCTTGCCATCTACGAAAGAACAGAGTAGAAGTTCAATTAGCATTTGAGAAACCAAACAGCACGACAAGAAAAAACAAATGTGAGGTTTTTCCTAACTCTGTAGCCTCTGGGTATAAATACAGATGTCTCCGTACCGATTCTTCAGACTCTACTAAGCTTGTCTATGAACTGTGAGACCCATATCACGACCCGAATTTCTCACCCTCGGGGGTCGTGATGGTGCCTATTAATAGGAGCTAGGCAAGACAACCTTAACTACTTGCTACACTTTCATATTTATTCTTTTTAACAAATACCAGGCGATAATATGATAATAACATAATTTTTAAATAAATAAGCGAAAGTCAACAATAATATATCCTAAGACTACGTCTATTACAACTTTTAAAACCTCAAATACCCAAAATCTGGTGTCACAGTATCACAGACTGTCTAAGAGTCATTACATACAAGGTCTGAAGAAAATAGAATAAACTATTTCTGAACAAAAGAAAATGAAACAGGGAATAGAGATAGAGGGAAACGCCAGGGCCTGCGGACGCATGCAGGTCTACCTGGGGTCTCCGGGTGGACTGAAGGAAGCCCTCCAACTAGTGTCCGAAAGCTGCTCCTGGATCTGCACACAGTGCAGAGTGTAGTATCAACACAACCGACCACATATACTGGTAAGTGTCCAGCCTAACCTTGGCGAGGTAGTGACGAGGCTAGGACCAGACTACCAAATAAACTTGCGCAGTTCAAATATATATACAACTGAAAAGAAATACAGCGATATCCAGTCAATATGGGAGGGGGAGCATGCTGTGGGGGAGATAACAATTTCCAAGTAAAAAGACCTCAAATAGCGAAAGAAATAACATAACTCAGATACCAATAAGGAATCAAAAGCAATAAATGCACGACATCACCTTTCGTGCTTTTACTCTCGTCCTCACCAAAGAAAATATAATCAAAACGAGCACGGCATCACCCTTCGTGGTTTTACTCTCTTTTCTCCCCATATAATCAATAGAATCGGCACGGAATGGTACATCGTGCGGCACGACATTACCCTTCATGCTTTACACTCTTTCTTCACAATCATACACGGCATCGCCCTTCGTGCTTTATACTCTTTCCTTATAAAAAAATAATGCACGACATCATCCTTCGTGTTTTATCATTCTTCCTCACCCAAACAACAATCACAAATAATGGGGCGAGGGAATAACAAGATTAAAATAGAAATTCCGACAAGGGATCAATAGTTAAATAATTAAATCCCGGCAAGGGAATAGCATCAACAATATCAACATCACGACAAGGGAGATAACCAATAAAGCAATAATATCCCGGCAAGGGAACACTTTAATAACTCTTTCTCTTTTCACTTTTACTTCACATTCACTTTACCACTTGAGCCAGTGCTCCAAAGGGTTCAATTATCTTATTTACTTTCACAATTCATAACATAACTTGAGTTATTGCTCCTCGATGTTCAAGAGTCACAATTACTTCCTTGACTTTTCACAACAAATAGAAATCACTTTAAAAGCATAGATTATTCAACGAAATTATGCAAAATCACATTATAAGACCCACAGTAATGCTATACACCAACGTATAGATACTCTTCACCATGCCTATACGTTGTACTCAACAATAATCACGTAGCAAATAGGACTCGACTCCTAATCCCTCAAGCTAAGGTTAGACCAAACACTTACCTCGAACTTCCACGGCCAACTCAAGCCTCAAACACCGCTTTTCCTTTCAAATTCGGCTCCAACTCAATCGGATCTATACACAATTGACTTAATAACATCAATAAATGCTAAACAATCCAATTCCAATATTTAATTATAGCTTTTCAATCATTCTTCCCAAAAATCCAAAATCGACCCCGGGCCCGCTTGGTTAAAACACGAGGTTCGGACCAAAATCAAATCACCCATTCACCCACGAGCCCAAATATATAATTATTTTCAGAATTCGATCCCAAAACGAGGTCTAAATCACAATTAATCAAATAGCCCTAGTTCTACCCAAATCCCTAATTTTCTACCCTTATTCACATGATTTAGACCTAGAAATCTAATCGGTGTTAATGAAAAATGAAGAAAATGAGTCTAGGATTACTTATCCATGAACTTGTGGTGAAACCCTCTTTAAAAAATTGTCCAATTTGGAGTTGAGATGAAGAAGTTATGAAATTTTAAAATGAATCCCGCAATGCTACTGTTTTAAATCGTGGCCAGGCCTTCATCACGTTCGCGATAGGACTGCCGCATTTGCGAAGAGCAGCCCTCCTCAGGCTTACGCGATCGCGAGTCCTCTTACGCGTTCGCGAAGGGTTGGCCCCCCTGACCTTCGCGTTTGCGGGCCTATGAACGTGTTCGCGTAGAGGAATATTCACTTCCCAAACCAGCTCCCCATTTACACGATGCGTTCGCGGGACGTGGGTCGCGTTCGCGTAGAGCAACCCCCCAGTGCTCTGCGTTCGCGATCCTTCCCTCGCGTTCGCATTGAACAAAATCACCCTTGTCCCTATCTACCTTACGCGATCGCGAGAGTAGCTATGCGATCGCGAAGAACAACAGGTCTGGGCACCTGTTGCAGATTTTCTGCAATTTTTCCTAAGTTCAAAACTTCTCGAATCACATCCGAAATATACCCGAGCCCTCGGGGCTCCTAACCAAACACACGTACTAACTCAATAACATTATACGAACTTATCCATGCGATCAAATCACCAAAATAACCTCAATAACAATGAATCAAACCTCAAAATCAAGGATTTTTCTCAAACTTCATCAAGTATCGAATTTAGCAATTTAGGTCCGAATCACGTCAAACAACGTCCGTTTTTCACCAAATTTTACGTAAACATCTTAAATCATATATAAGATCTGTACCGGGTGCCGGAACTAAAATACGGGCCCGATACCAACACGTCCTAATCAAATTTTATTTCAAATTTCCTTAACAATATCAGAAAAATAATTTCCTTTAAAAATTCATTTCTCGGGCTTGGGACATCGGAATTCGATTCCGGGTATACGCCCAAGTCCCATATTTTTCTACGGACCCTCCGGGACGGTTAATCATTGGTCCAGGTCCGTCTACCCAAAACGTTGACCAAAGTCAAATTAAATCATTTTATAGTCAAAAATTATCATTTGTCACACATTTTCTCATTTAAGCTTTCATGTTACGCGCCCGGACTGCGCACGCAAATGAAAGTGACTCTAAATGAGGTTTTTAAGGCCTCAGCGTCATAGAAGTTAATTAAAAGCAAGTGATGACCTTCTCGTCACGTGACATCAACTTTACCAATTTTTTTTTCTTTTTTTTTTCTTTTTTTTTTTCCCCTATAGTGCGCATATATAATTATCAGCATATAGATTTTAGACTATTTCCCACTACAGTTCTAGTAAATGAAAGAAAACCTCAAATTCTGAATTCACATCATTAATTCATTATACATAATATACTATATCAAGAAACAAAATTACTGTAGTTGAAACTTGAAACCTTTGGTAATAGAACTCCCTCCGTCTCATATTAATAGTCATAGTTACTAAAATATTTATCTCAAATTATTTATTATTTTAGAAATTCAAAACAAAATTGATTATTTTTTTTCTCTTTTATACCTTTAGTAATAATTGTTCTTGAAGATTGAGATAACACATAAATAGAATAGATATTCAATAAAGAGAGATTATATCTTAAAACATAAATAAAATAATTTCATTTTTTTTCTAATTAATATTTCTTAGAGGCTCGTAAAAGAATAGCACGATACAAAATATGAGACCTAAGGGATTAGTTAGTAGATCCTTTTCCCAAGAAGATTTTAACATAATTTATGCATACCCTTTTTCCTAAAGTTGCACGAAAATTTAGAGTGAAGTTCAATGTAAAGTCACTAAACTTTTTGGACAGACATTGAATACATTTTATCTTCGAAGTAACTTTTTCTTTGCTTTCTATCCGTTTTCCGATAATCGCATTTTATTTAAAATTGGGTCGCATAAAATTCATTAAAAGAGGAAGCTGCTCTCTCTGTAATTGGAGTTTTTCATTTCACATACTCAAACTAGAGATATTTTATTTATTCACTTATATAACATTAACTATTAAGCAATTTTTTTTATATTTTTATTCGTAATTTGACACTTAAAATATTTTTCGAAAAATTTGGCCAAACACAAATTATTGCTCAAGAGTAATTTTTAAATTGATTAACCAAATACAAATTATTTTTCTCCAAAAGTACTTTTTCGATAAGCACTTTTGAAAAAAGCACTTCTCGAAATAAGTTAATTTTTTCAACTTGGCCAAACAAGCTATTACATGTAAGAGAATATTGAGAATGATTGAGGAAAATAAATAACCAAACTAGAATTACTAGCTATTAAATTTGTAAGCAAATTTATTTACATTCGATTTTCATATCAATCTCAGTAAATAAATGACAGTTATTTTTGTATAAATCATTATTTCAAAATTATAATTAATTGATATGCAATCTTATCTTATTTATTTATTAATAATTATAATAAACTATTACTTTTAGTTTAATATAAGTATAGTGTGGGACTATACTGGGTATATTATTATTGTTGTTGTTGTTATAATTTAATATAATATTAAATATGAATAAAAAAATTCGAGAATAAATCAGGAGCTCTATGCATATATGCATCCAATATGCATGTTGGCTTCTTTTTCCATTTCTTTTGTTTAACTGTTTTTTTTTTTTTTTTGTCATTTATGAGAATTATTAGTTTCATCCATAATGGATCGACGAGCATCTTTAATTTTAGGAATTTTTACCTCCTATAGCAAAGGTTAACACCTTATTTATTTTAAATAAATATCATTTAAAAAAATTATGTTTTATAGATACCTTTTAAGGTTTATAGTAAAATATTTAATTTTGGTTTCCTCATAGTCCTAAGCCACTAAATACGCTAATCAGTTACATTTTTTTCTTTCTCTCTCTACTTTGATACATCCCATTCTCCCAAAATTTCGTGGACCTCTTCCTCTAATATCAACTCTTTTTTCTCCCAAAGTTTCGTGGACCTCTTCATCTAATTACTCTTTCTTTTTTCCAAAATTCTCATCTTTGATCAAAGAAAGAAGATATGAAGAAGAACAGTGCATACGAGAATTCATGGGCTGATCAGTGGGACTACAATAATACAGAACCATATTCCAAAGATACCAAAAAAATTAATTCTGATGGCGGCGGAGCAGCAAAGAAGGTGGGAGATTGTGCAATTAAATATAGCAGCAGTTCGTTAAGCATGATCTCACGAGAATTGGAAGAAGTCATCTTGCCAAACAACTTAGAGTGAAATTTCCATGAAGGCGACGCTTTTTCACTACCGGCTTCCCGTGAACGGCGGATTCGCCGAAAATTAGAGTTTGTTCTTGAACAAAGACGATGGAGTTTGAGGCTGAGCAACTTGATTTTCTGTTAATATATTTCAATGTCTTTTCATGTATTTCATTGTATTCATTGTATTTTTTTAATTGTAATTCAATGTATCTCGTTGTATTCCATGTATTTCATTTTATTCACTGTTTTTTTTTCTCATTGTATTTCAATGTATCTCGTTGTATTCTATGTATTTCATTGTATTTACTGTCTCGCTATATGCCATGAATGTATTCATAAGTTTTTTAGTTAATATAATTTATGTATTCAGCTGTATTATATAATTTCTCTGAAGATTGCTATGTTTTTGGGATATTTTTCGTTTGAGAATCTTTTTTATAAATGAAAATACAAATTGTGTGTTATAATTGAGTTTATTGAGTTATATTAGGATTCTATTATGTTAATTGATTCACTTTTCGTTTTAAAAATAGTGTAATCTCCTATTTCACGCCGTGAATATATTCGAATATAATAATATGTCCGGCTGTAATCCCATGTTTCACTCCATGAATACAGTCGAATACACTCGAATACAACAACTGATTAGTTGGACTTCTCTGATTCACACATATTTTTGCTACTTTATTCATGAATACAATAGCTTAAATAAATCAAATATATCTTATAACCACATAAAAGGTATCTATAATCCGTAATATAGCAAATGGTATCTATAGATGGCTAATTACTACTAAAAGATAGTG
>MU669341.1:0-49191 GCA_026770625.1 Nicotiana glauca
CGGGTACTGGATTGTACCATTATATGTGTTGCATTCTGTCATGCATTATTCTTTAACTGTATTAATTGTTGTATACTGTTTCTACTATTTTAGATATGAACTACTAGATATAGAGTACCTTGTGAATTTCCTGTGTTTTCTTACTTTCAGACTTTAGTTATGTCTATTACCACTGAGTTGGAAGTACTCACTTTACTCCCTGCACCTTGTGTGCAGATCCAGGGCAGTCTCAGGCTGAGTGATTCCAGTCGATTCAGAGTTCTTTCTAGCAGTATTTGAGGTAGCTGCAGGGCGTTCGCAGCAGATGATTCTCCCCTCTATCTTTATCCTTTATTTCCGCATTTTCAGTATTAGACAGACTTTGTAGTAGAATATTATGTCGTCATTAGAGGCTCATGGTCATGACAATGGGTCCTAGTTAGGCTGTTTTGGTATTTTGTTAGGCTTTCCGCATTATTATCAGTATTCCAAATTCTTGTCTTAAATGATACTTAACTTTATCTGTTTAACAAATGGGGTTATTGTTATAAATGGTCGGGCTTGCCCAGTAGTGTGCTGGGCGCCATCATGACCGGGTTGGGGTCGTGACACTCTTGTGTTGATCATGACTGGATCTTGATGCTCTTTGAAGAAAAGATTATGACTCAATCTTAGTTGCTTGCTTTACTGATCTGAAATTGAGAAGATGAATCTTGAGAAACTGAGTTACTGACACATTGTCAAAGTTAACTCCAACTATCATGTGATCTAAAGACTTCTTCCTTCTGTTGATAGCTGAAACTTCAAGCTTTGATCGTCACAACCTCTGCTCTACGGCGGGGCCTGCAAAGCAATCAAAGAAAAACAAAACGAACAAAATTTTCTACCCCAGTTTGGCATTGAGAAATTTTTTTGAGTTATTGGGTAAAGCTGCAGATCAGCTTATTTTATTTTAGAAGATGCAAAAATGATACTGAAGACTTCGAATCGAATGTGCTTCTTTT
Source organism: Nicotiana glauca (assembly GCA_026770625.1). Lineage (NCBI taxonomy): Eukaryota > Viridiplantae > Streptophyta > Magnoliopsida > Solanales > Solanaceae > Nicotiana > Nicotiana glauca. The sequence continues at coordinate 984 of MU669341.1, forward strand.
AGGAGTAGAACTGATCAAGCTTAGACTAAGAGGTGCATCTCTCATGGGTGGCATTGGGATGACTATGATATTAAAGTACTCCAACTAGGAATTGCGTCTCCTAGGATAAATGATTCATATTAGGAAGTGCATCTCCTACGAATGAGGTTGAAAGGTTTGGACTAGGAATTGCGTCTCCTAAGATTAATGGTTCATATTAATAAGTGCATCTCCTAAGATTAATGTTTCATATTAGGAAGTGCGTCTCCTATTGGAATAACTCAAACTAGAAATTGCGTCTTCTACGAATGAGGTCAAAAGACTTGGACTAGGAAGTGCATCTCTTGGGACTAGTGGTTCAGATTAGGAAGTGCGTCTCCTAATGGAATGACTCAAACTAGGAAGTGTGTCTGCTACGAGTGAGGTTGAAAGACTTGGAAAGAATGTAACTAGGGGTTGGTGCCATGTATCACTGAGAAAGAATGTAACTATGGGTTGGCGCCCTATATCACTAAGTGGAAATGTAACCAGGGGTTGGCATCTTGTATTACTGAGATAGAATGTAACTAGGGGTTGGCGCCCTCTATCACTAAGAAGGAATGTAACTAGGGGTTGGCGCCCTATATTACTGAGAAAAAATGTAACTAGGGGTTGGCGCCGTATATCACTAAGAAGGAATGTAACCAGGGGTTGGAGCCCTGTATCACTGTGAAAGAATGTAACTAGGTTTTGGCGCCCTATATCACTAAGAAGGAATGTAACCAGGGGTTGGCGCCCTGTATCACAGAGAGAGAATGTAACTTAGGGTTGGCGCCCTATATCACTAAGAGGGAATGTAAATTGGTGTTGGCACCCTATATCACTGAGAACGAATTTAACTAGGGGTTGGTGCCCTACATCACTAAGAAGGAATGTAACCAGGGGTTGGCACCATGTATCACTAAAAGGGAATAACCAGGGGTTGGCGCCCTGTATCAGTGAGAAGAAATGTAACTAGGGATAGGATACCTTGTATGGAAATAGAACCTCATTGAAGATTTTTGTACCTTATATTGGAGAATACAGCTAGGGATTGGTGTACCCTATACTAAACATGCGACTGGGGAGTGGTGTGCCCTATGTCAAAATGGGACCTCAACTAAGGACTGATGTACCTTGTGCTTGAAAATGCGGTGGCTGATGATGCGATTATAGAAATATCTAGAAAGAAAAAGTAGAGAGTTTGAAGAACTTACCTTTGGTGACATTCATCCTTTGAGAACTTCAATTCTACACCGCTTTGTTTTCTGCTTCAAACAAAGAAAGATTTGTGAGTTTAACAATGGAGGTCGGTTTGTGGCCTTGAATGCCCTGAGTAGTTTGAACCTGCGGCCATCTCGTTGTTAGAGAACTGATTTGCAAGTAATGGTACCCAATGACTAGGAGGCTCTATACCGTGTTCTGGAAACTTTGGCTTTCTAATGTCGCCTCTGACTGTTTTGTAACCTGATGTCTAAGGTATTGTTGAACCTTGTCTATAAAGAAAGTCTTCTCTTTGGCGGTTTCCTTTAGAAATCAAACTTGATTATTTTGCACCATATATTAGGTTGTGTCTGTGGTGCTATCAGCTTTTCCCAAGAAGGAAGTCTTGCTTAGCAACCTTTTCGACTTCTTTGAAACACTTTATCCGACTTATCAGAGGAAATCACAGTTGGATTTGTGCCTTTGTCAGTGCCGCGTATGCCCCACATCCTTTATTTCTCACTTCTAGGAAACATTGACCAATTTTGTGGCCCTTCTTTATTGGCTTCTAAACGAATAGACCAACAAACTTTTGGAACTTCCGTTGGCATGGACCCTCAGATCTCGTTTAGCTTCAACAAACTTGTTGTGCATGTTTCTTCTTGGGTATTTCCTCTTCCATGTGCCAGGATAGAACTCTCATTGTGCAATTGGAAAGCTGGTAACAGATGTTGAAATCATTTCTCGGTTGTTTTATCAAAGACTGACTCAAAATAAAAAATGCAAATGGACAAAATGACGTGATGTAAAAGTGAGAAGGAATAGTATTTAACTGAAAATGCCACTTTACGTGGAGAGAAAGAAAAAAGGGGCTCCTTTGAATATGGTAGCCAACTTTAATGATCATGTAATGCATTTTGGACTGAGCGGCTGAATCCATCCAACCAATATACCCTTTCTTCTTGTTGTTCCTTTTCGTCTTTGAAGTTGACCTCTTCGTGCCAATCATTTGCATCAAATCATAGCTCATCTTCGACCAGTGGTGTCCTGAAAGGTTTTTACCAACCGAGCTGTCTCATTTATTTATCTCTACTTATCATCGCCTTATAATGCCCATTAGGGTTTTCACCAATAAGACTCTTTCATTTTCATTCATTATCTCTTCTTTGTTTTCGCCTATTTGTGTGAGCAAATTGACATTGTTCTACGTTGTGTGACAATTGTTGGTTACTGCGTGTTTTCCTCAGCATTCTTAAGACTGTTTGGAAGGTCTTTATTTGGAAGGCTTTTGGAGGGGGTTAGAAAGAAAGGGTAACACTAAGGCTCAAAATAGACTCAAATGACAGGGTTGTATATTTACAACTCTTAGAATCGACTCTTCATAAAAACAAAATAAAATAAAATAAAAAAGAATAAAAAATAAAAAATTTGCCCCAGTTTCATGTACTAGGGAATTTTTATTTTTTGATTTGGCTAGACTGAACCTTAGTGTAGAGCTACCTACGTATCCTTTAAAGGATTCAAGTAAAACGTAGTTCAAAGTAACTGAAAGATTCCTTTGTTGTTTTTCTTTTCATTTTTCTTTCATTCTTTTTCTTTTTCTCTTTTCTTTTTCTTCTCTTTTTTTAATAACAAATTGTCCTAACTCCTATTTTCTAGTAGCATGGATCTTCGATTTTTTTTGACTCTATACTTGATTCCAAAAGAGGGGTATAACAGACTCAAAAGGGATAACGAAGGGTATAAAGTGTTTGGGTAGCAGAAATAAGGGCCTCCCAGCCTCAAGAATGCAAAACATTCTATCTCTTCTCAGGTTTGACATTGATGGACATGACTCTCTTCTTTGTTTTACCAGTCGTATAGTTCCGTAGTCAATATCTTTTTTGCAAAAAATACCTTTTGACAATTTGGAGCCACCTTTTCTTGGTCCTTATCCTGATGTAGAAGGGTACACTTCAGTACCAACTAATCATTTTAGATTCCCTGGAAAGCACCTTCTTTGGATTTGGACCATCTTCCTTGATATGATCAGATTATGTAGGCCATAGAAAAATGCCTTTCATCGATTAGACCAACAAAACTTTCAATTATCCTTAAGCAAGTATTCATGGTAGGTTTGAGATAAACATCTTTAACATTTATGACTATTTTGGTTCCATGTGACAGGCTTATCCTCAAATTTCTTGAACCTCTTATTTATCCTCCAAGTGTCTTTTCTCGATTCAATTCAATATTGGACATGCTTTCTAAAATCTAGCCGAAGACTCTGCATGCATGTTATGTCACTAAAATTGGCGTGAAAGAACTATTTATGCAAGAAAAATTAAACACAATGGATTAAAATGACACAAAGCAAAAAATTTCATTTCATTGGTTAAAAGAATAGAAAGGTTTGATGAGAGGACAAACAAACAACATCTAGATCACAACCTCGAAGTAATCCAGATGATAGAAATAATGACAAAATAAGTTACCAAGACTCCTTTCCAGCAAGGAGAGGAGTGACTTTCCAATTATCAAGCTCGATATCTTATCTACCATTTTCACATCATCATTAAACAAGACCTTCAATAATTTTGATCGCCTTGCGTTCAGTGGGTGGGTCCTTGACGTTCCCCATATTCTTTAACATTCTAAATCATCCAAGCATTGCATGATTTGTCATGACGTTTAGGGTGCCATTATCTTGGACCACGATCATCCCTTCTTGAATCATCTTTTCTATTTCCTTTTTCAAAGCTTGACAATCCTCAGTGCTATGCCCCCGGACATTAGAATGGTACACGCACTGCATAGCAGGGTTAAAACCTTTTGCATATGGATCAGGAATATACCCTTGAAGCGGCTCAATCATGCCACAACGTTTCAGCTTTTCAAACACACTTGTGTAGGATTCCACGATTGGCGTGAAATTGTCCCTCTGCTTATGTTCCTTTTTGCACTCTTGTTTTGGATGAGGGTTGTAGGGTGATTGAGAGTTCTGTTGTCACGGACGAAGGTATGTCAAAGCTGGGGCTCGCAACTATCGGTGATTGGATGGTTTGGCATAAGAATGAGCATTGAATGTTGCATATTGTGGAGCAATTGCGTATCGTGGATCTGGGGGTTGAGATGTTCCCTTTTGGCCTCTTTTTGCCCGTGATGTCATCATGGCCTTTTCATCTTTCTTGTTTTGGTTAACAAAGTTGTCCGGCCTATTATGGATTTCTTGAGTGGCTGATTTGAGAGTCGCTTGACTTATAATTTGGCCAATATTGAGGCCATTCTCGACCATTTCTCCTATCTTGATTGAATCAGCAAAAGGTCTGCCCATTGTGGACATCATATTTTGAAAATAATCAAGATCCTGAGCCTGAAGGAAGACAATGATTAGCTCAGGGTCATCCATGGGTGGTATAACTCTAGATGCTTGCTCTCCCCACCTAACGAAGTTCTCCATGAAGCTTTCAGTCGACTTTTTCTTCATATTGGACAGGAAATTGTGATTTGGCACAATATCAATGTTGTAATAAAATTGTTTGACGAAGGCGCGGGCCATGTCGTCCCAAATATCCAGTGAGAGATATCTTGGTCAATGAACCATTCATAGGCTATCCCTACCAAACTCTCCCCAAAATAATCCATCAACAAACTCCTCGTTTCCTCCTGCACCCTTTAGCTGGTTGCAGTACCTTTTCAAGTGGGCGATAGGGTCACCGTGTCCATTATATTTCCGAAATTTTGGTGTCTTGAACCCTGGGGGTAAAGGGATGTGAGGAAACATGCACATATCATTAAATGAGACCCTTTTGTGACCACCTAGTCCTTGTATATTCTTTATGTTCTGCTCAAGACTTTTTATTTTCCTGACCATCTTATCTGGCTTTCCTTTCTTTATAGCCTTTTCATTTTCTACAGGTAACACATATTGTAGGGTTTGATTTTGTGGAGTCAAACCCTTAAAAGCCATATTTGGAGAGTAGTATTGGCCATCATAAGCATGAGTTGGTGGCTCGATGCTTGGCCTCGTCACAGGATTTGGTTGGGGAATTGTGTGTGCTGGTGCGCCAGACATGACGAGAGATGTGTTCCTAACCGGTATGGCAGAAGGCTGCATATTAGAGATACCAGGGTCGATATAGAAGCTATAGTTTGGCACATACCCTGGTGGTAGAATGTGATCGCTCGTTGCAGGGAGCGGTGGTTGAGTAGCCTAGGGTATGGTGGAAGTTCCCTTAGAGGGACCCTAAGGCGGAGGATGACCAAAGACTAAGACTGATACATATCACTCAGTTGATGTTTCAATATTCTTAATTCCTCCGACTTTTTCTCAACCGATTGACCCAGAAGGTCGTCACTGACCAACTCAATTTCATCATTGTTAGCCATTGCTACCTTCCCCTTAGATCTGGTAAAGTAATGATGTGTTGCCAATTTCACCACAAATCAACCACCTTAAGCTTACTAATTAAGAGGCAACAAACGTGTTAGGATTAAGCATTTTACATATATGAATTACACCCACTATGTCATGCTCATAACATTGTTACCACCTCTAACATGCTTTTGGAAGGCTTCAATGTTTCATTCCGGATTATTAGGTTGCTACTTATTGACGCTCTTATTTATTTCTCTCCCTTTTTTTGCTTTTTGCTTTTTTTTTTACACCTCGCCTTATTTTAGAGTTATTGAAAAATATTTTGATCGAACCTTTTGGGGGTTACCTACGTATCATGTCGCCGTATGAATCATATCATTATATAGTTCAAAGACACGACCAATTGTTTATTTTATTTAAAAAGGTTTTTTTAATGTACTCAAATTTTTTTGGTTCATTTTCGAATTTTTCTCTCTTTTTTTTTTCTTTTTGATACAAGACTTGAAAAAAAAGAAAATTACATAAAGATAAAACCTAAAAGGACAACATTTAAATAAGACCGAAGTCGACTTAAATAGACCCCCTGTTTTTTAAAAAGATAAAAAAAATGCAAAACAATAGGACTCAAAACACCTAAAGACTCTTACGGACTCAATGACTACAAATGAACAATCAAAGTGGACTGCCAGCTAAAAGAATACTATGATCTCTACAGGAGACTCCAACAGCATCAGTGTAGCCAAGGTGCTTATTCCTGCGGCCGACCTCCCATATCATGGTATATGCGCTTCAAGTCTGTGGCAATGTGGCGTGCGAAGTTAGGAGCTGCCATAGCAAATTTCTCTTGAGTCAACTCTAACAATTCACACACCTTCGAGTGGTATAAGTATCCACTTCATAGACCCTTCTTCTATCATGCTCCTGGCTCTGGCTTAAAAACTGGATCTGTCGCTCATGATTATTGGCTATGTCCGATATATCCGCCTCGCATTGTAACTCTAGATTCAGCTGGTTCCGGACCTTTGCCAATGCAGCCCTTGCCCGAGCCCTTAGATCATGGATGATAAGGTTTTAATGCATTTCTTCGTGCTTTGGAATGGTTGCGTGTTGTTGAGCAGAAGCCCTTATTCTTGCTTGCTGAAGTTGTGCTTGAAGTGTTTGAACTTCATGTATCAATCTGATTTTCTCCTCTTTAAACTCAAAGCACTGCAAATCCCTATTCACATTGGCGATACTTATATCCCTACATAGAGCCCGGATGATGGATTCATAGTCTCTTGTTATTTCTTCCTTGACCTGCCCTACTCTTGTTCTGATTTCAGTCTCCCATTCTGTCATGCTCTTCATAACTGTCTCCTTCCTGGATCCAAAAGCATCTTGGTCATAGAACCACTCGAAATATTTAGGGACTAACTCTCCCCGATCCTGATCTTCCACCATAGTGTGAAATTCAAGCACCTTAATTTCATCCCAAACCTGCTGAGCATATGCCTTATGAACATGATCTTCTGATGTTATCTCCCACGTGAATCTTTGCATGTGCTCCACTATGGGAACTACCTATTTTCTATCTAACTGTTGTAGGGATCTCATAGGCACATATGGTTGAAAACCCCGAAGACCTATCAAAATTAGAAACGAATGGTGGTAAGACCTGTTTAGGACTTCTTTTGGTGAGAACCAGTGGTAGTTCCATGTGATTTCAGTAGCGGTCAACTTTTGAAGATGCCCTCTCCATTCTTTGACTCCCCTGGGGAAGCTACTATCTTCAGTCAAATCTTCAAATCCATCTCCAAGATCATTGTTGCTCCAATGAACACTAAAATTTACTCATGCGGGATGATTGAGAAGGTGCTCTAAAAACCATATTTGGAGTATGATGTTACAGCCCTCAGAGAAATCTTTTCCTTCACGACACTTGGTCAGGGCACGGTAAATATCGGACAATATCATTGGAATGATAGTGACGTCCTTTCCGTGCAATAAAGTGGTGACTACGCCAGATAATCGAATATCAATATTTTTGTCATGCCTCGGGAAAACCATTGTCCCTAGAAATGCCACTAGAAATGCTTTCCGCCCATGGCTTTGCCAAGCTTTGTATCCAATTTTAGTATCAAGCTCTTTTCCATGCTTTGAAAATCCACCTGGACATCTATACTTGTCGTACAAGAAATACAATCGAACGCGCCCTCGTTCCACACTTGCTATTTTATTTTGGCCGATTGTCATCTGCTCAAGGAACTTACTGCCAGTAACATCCCTGAGGACCAATGGTCTCTTCTTCCGAAGCTCATCACCTAACCCTACGTATCCAGCTAACTTCTCTAAAGTGAGAGTCATTTCAAAACCATTAAAACGAAATACATTGTTATTAGGATCCTAGAAATGCACCAATGCCTCGATTAAGTCCCTCCTTGGGTTGATCTCCATAATATTCACAAAGTGACCCAGATGATCCTTTATCTTTTTCTGCTCACAAATGCCTATGTTTTTCCACCATTGCCTTAGCAATCGGGGTATTTTATGCACGAGCCAAATCTGTAAGGGCTCATAAACTTTTGGATTTTTATCAAGTCTTCCACTTACTGAATTCATATCTTACCTAGATAAATAAAAATGTGAGGTCAAGTCCTATTCTAAACTCAAAGAAATAACATCAAGCAAACCATTGGATAAGACAACAGACAAACTTCTTACGGGAGGAAGGCTAGATTCTAGAAAGATTACTCAGGTATCTCCCCGTGGAAACAATACATGACAAAAACGGCTAGACAAAGGACAAAATGATAAGAGGTGACGCAGAGGACAAGATAGTTATTTTTATGAATATGCTCTTTAGTACCTCCAAGAAAAGTACTAAGGTTGTCCCGGTAAAAACATTCAGACACATGGATAAGCGGATTAAAAATAAATAAATCCTTTTTTTTACGAAAACACTTAAAAAAAAATAGTAAGGTTGACTTGGAAAAAATGGCCGATAACAAAGGATGTCATGACAAAAATAAAATGACTATTTTTACAAAAATAGCCCTTCGACACTTCCGAGGGAGGTTGAAAGGCTGTTCCGGCAAAAACGGACAAAAAACAAAGACGAAATGGTAAAAGATGTTGAAAAAAACCAAAGTAATCCTTTTGTACGGAAATAGCCCTTCGGCACTTCCGAAAAAGGTTTTATGGCTTGTCCCGTCAAATATGGTAAAAAATAAAGATAAAATGGTAAAAGGTATTAAAAACGAGTAAAGTAATCATTTTGTACGAAAATATCCCTTCGACACTTCCAATGACGGTTTTGAGTTTGTATTAAAAAACATGATTGGATGCAAAGACAAAAAATAAAAAGACAAAAAGCAACAAAATTATCTATTTATTTATTTTAAAGAAATTGAAAAATATTATTACACACACCAATTTCGAAAACTCTTGCAAAAATGGGGGCCGAACTTGATGAAGGTCGCCTAGTATCCCACTGGAATTGTGAGAATCGCACCTGCGTAGTTCGATGAAATTGGGTATTTTTCTCTTTTGATTTTTATGTAAATTAATCTTTACACTTCGCGCTGGACTACTAAAAAAAATCTTAGTAAAAAAAAGGATTATTGTACTAAATTAGGAGAATAATTTTTTTCTTTTTATAATTCCGCTCAACTAATTTCCTAAAGCAGGTCAACAATGCAAGCAAGCCTTTCAAATGATGTAGCAAGTAGCACATAAGTGAACATGATGGTCTCAAAGATGATACCTGTCTTATACGGACCCGTCCCCTGTGCCGAGCTTCGCTAAGTCAAATGCGTGTGATGCAAATAAAGAGAGCCTACTAGGGATATCCGACATGAGGTTTGTTCTTCTAGGTTTAAATCCTACTGGAGAAGGTATGAAGACTGGCTTAATCGAGCGGACAACTCAAGCCGAGGAGGGTCAGCGTACCAGTAGCATTGCTTTCCGGCTTAGCTGGTGGTGCTCCCCGCCTAAAATATATGTGTCTAATCTCCTTCACCGGGTGACAAGCGCCTCGGCTATCTCAAAGAAAACGGGCTATGCCAAGAAAATACCCAATTCTTAATTTCTAGAAGACTAAGAAGGGGTGCGTGAGAAGATAATTTATATGTATAGTTCAATAATATCAAAGCGATAAAAAGCAAACAAGTAGCACATTATGCCCAAATAAATTACAGTATATACAAAATCAATAAAGCCAAATATTAGTCAACATATACAAGCTCTAATTCTAGTAATTCCCCAGCAGAGTCGCGAGAGCTGTCACACTCTCTTTCAACCCCGGCAAAAGAATAGATGTGTGTTATTGATTTTGGGTAAAAGAGGTTTTCCAATTAAAGTGACAATTTTGAAATAGGAATTATTTTATTGCTCAGAGTTGCCACTTGGAATCGATTTTTGGGTGTTCCAAGTCACCTTTTATTTGAATCCCTAGTCAAAGAAAAGTTGACTCTATTTTTATTGGTCAGCAAAAACAAAGTTTGGGTAAGGAATTCTGTTGACCGGAGAGAAGCTGTAAGGCATTCCCTGAGTCTCGTGGTTCTAGCATGGTCGCTTTATTGACTAAAACTGGCTTGAATTAATTTTGGGATAAACTATGCTTTATTTGATTTTTCATGTTTGATTATGACCGCTTTTATTGTTTATTATTAGAACTATTTAAATTTTTTTTTTAGATAAATTATGTTGTCATAACCACGCTACGCAAGCGAATGCGTGATCGAATAACAAAATTAATTAACTATCATAATTGCACCTCGCAAGCGAATCCGAAATTATGACAATCAATTATTTGTAATACTTTTGAGAAATTACTATATTTGAGAAAATTAATTTTTGAAGATTATTAAAAAATAAAAATAAAAGAAAAAAATGGTTAACTATCGGGCCACGCAAGCAAATCCGCGATTTTAGCAAAAGATTGATTAAATTAAAAAATTAACTAAAACTAAAGGATATGGCATGAGATTGTTGAATTAATTTATTAAAGGTTAAACATCACGCTACGCAAGCGATTCCGTGAGTTTAACAAAGAGTTCATTAAAAAACATAACTAAGACTAACGAATATTGTATGACATTATTGAATTAAATTATTGAATGTTAACCATCATATTTCTCAAGCAATTCCGTGAAATTAAAGTGCGCCTACTAATTACCTGGCGCTTAAATTAATAAGAAAGAGAATTATTAAGTCATTTTAATAATAATTTAAAAAAGAACTGATTGTTTTTTTAAACTACTTCAATAAATTAGGATGCAAGAATAGATGTCACTTACGTTGGTCCAAGTAGAAAACTAACCTTTCATCGCAAAATCTTTTCTTTTCTGTTAGTTTGTAAACTCACTGCCCGATCCTATTTGTATCCATTTGCATTCTAATAATAGAGCTTAATACTACAAACCATTAAAAGAAATACAAATAAAGTAAAACTAAATTAATGCATCATATTCCATTTAATTCCTAACAAATGACCTCATGACTCAATAAAATGATCCACTCTTAGACAATGTAAAATCTATTCGTCTTGACCAAATAACTATAGTTTCCAATTTCTAATACCATGACAAACATGAAGTCTAAGGCTCAATATTTTAATTATTTAAACCTTCTTGACAGTAAGAAAATCACTAATACAAGTTAATTCCATAACTCAAATACCTATAAATCTTAACAAACTAATGAATACTAAATCATGAAAAAACTAACATTTACCAACTCTAAACCTCTTTACAAACTCCAAAGAATAGCTTAAAGATAAATACCTCTATGTAATCTTCAATATTACTAAAATTTTGTAAACTGGGTATCACAAGTAATACTTCAAATAAGAGTCAGACACAAAGTCAATGGTGAAACTAATAGGGATTCAAAATAACTTTATGGCTATGTCCTTATCCAAACAATGGCAAATAAAAACTCAAGAACTAAAAAAAAAAATATAAAGGCCGTAAAAAGTTTAACAATAAAGCCATCCTTAACCCAATAATATAACATAGATAAATAAAGTTATCGAAAATAATCACAAAAACCTTCTATATATCTATTATTGGTACATGAAAGCAAACAAATTCACAAGCTGACAATTTGATGGATTCAAACACTTGAAAATTTATTCCATGTCAACTTAAAGGATATTTAAAGCAGTCCGGATAGAATGTTTTTCGAAAAAGAAAGCTCAAAATACATCGATGGACTCAAGTTGCTTCACTTGCAATAATCCTTGATCAAAGATTTTAGTACATTAAAAGAATTATCTGGATAGTAGAAAGAAAATGTCAGCAAGGAGGAACCGAATTTCAGCAACAAAAGAAGCAGCAAAATAGTCATAAATCCACGTTAAAACAACCCGAAAACTTAGAAAAGAAACCCAGAAACGAACTCTAAAGAGGACTTATACTTTTCTAAAAGTTTGCTCCCTAAAATTCACTCATAAAGCTCACCATTTCAGCTTACTTTCTTTAAGTTCAGTTGCTGATTTTTTACTCCTAAAATTGTATTTTTTTACTATATAAAATGTCTAGCAAATGTATGGTAGAGTGTCCCCAAAGTAAAAGAAAGACCCTCTCTTTATAGGAAAGGGAAGGACCTTGAATTATTACCAATCTGTCCAAAGAAAAGATTTTTCACCAAAATAAGTCCAAACTGTTCAAAGGACAGATGTTTTGGTCAAAAATCTGTCCGAAAGATAAACTTTTACTAACTATGAATAATATTTGGAGTATTGTACTCTAAATAGTCCACAAACAGTAAATGAGTAAACCAAGCATGTACCCTACTTCATCATTTACCTTTTACCCTTTAGAAACTAATATCAAACTAACTAACAAATTTAAACCAATGTAAAACCTGAAAATTCAGCATTCAACTTAGCCAATTAAATTAATGATAATATGATCAATCCAAGGAAAAAAATAAAAATTTACGATTAGGTAAAATACGTATTATAGTGAAGTAACTAACCACAACAAAGCTAACTAAGCGTCGAAATCAAAAACAATACTATACGAAACTTAATTGCCAACGCACTTAAACCTAAACTAAAATTCTAAAACTAATCAAAAAGAAAGCAAAAATCAGAAAAAGGAAAAGAGGAACTAGGATCTTACCATAGCAAGGGATTTGATGCAAATTCGAGTAGCGATGACATGCCAAGGATATCGGACAGCGACAAATCGACCACGATGAGAACTTTTCACATTGGTAGACACCAAAACCAAAGGTTCGGTGAACCAGTTTCGATCTCCATATCGTGCCAACGTGAAAAGCTCACTCAAGTCATTTCTAGGCAAGACGGGAAGAAGGGAAGAAGAAAATATAAAGGAAAAGAAGAGTGAGCAGCGGCAGTGGTGGCGATGAGAGGTGGCCGCCGGAATTCAAACGGATATTCGGGTGAAGACCAAGGGAAAGGGTAGGTATCGTGGAGTTCTATCCATTCATATATGTATTGTAGGGTGGTGGTGGCCAGAGCTTCACGAATTTGGGTAAAAAGGTGGCGGCTAGGGTTTCCTAGATCTAAAATTCATGGAGTTTGAGGGGTTTTTGGGGAATTTAGCTTGGAGATTCGGTAAGAATGGGTTAAAGAGAGCATAAGGTGAAAAAATGGGGCTGATTGGACCACCACCGGTGGCGGCACACGGTGGTGGCAGTGGTGGACCGATGGCAGTTTAGAGAGAGGTGAGAGAGAGAGAGGAGAGAAAGGGTTTTGGGTTGGGTATGTAAATTAGGGCCAAAAATCTGATTTTAGGCTTTTATATTTTGTTTAAGAATAAATTTGGACCATTAGATTAGGGTGAAATGAATGGCCATGATGGATTTTGATTCACTTAACTGAAACAACGTAGTTTTGTCTTGAAACTACGTCGTTTTGAATTTTCGCATGACAACCCCTTTGTCTTGCACTCTTGGCCACATTTCTATTTCAAATTTGGCCCAATTTCTTCCTTAATGCTATTTATTAAACTAGATTTACACAAACAAATAAATTAATTAAATAACTTATTGAAGTGATCAATAAACTATATTAATTCACCAATTGAACGATTAGTTAATTCCTAAAATGCAAAAAAAGAACTATTTTTTGGTATTTTATGATAGGAATTATGCAATTAAAAACACAAAAATTGAGAAAAATAATTAAAATAAGAAAATACTAATGACTTTAGGAGGTGTTAAAATAGTACAAAAATTAGGTATTCAAAAATAAACATGTAATAAGCATATTATATATTTATATACATATAATCTCCCGCTACTCACATAAGAAATTATATGCAAACATACTAAAAATATGCATTTTTCATCATTTATCACTACCCCATACTTAAACTCTTGCTCGTCCTCGAGCAACTTAAAATTAAACACATAGAAAGTAATCCAATTCCAAAACTTACCCAAGCATCATCGCAATGACAATGGTTTATATCAACGCTTAAAACCCATCATAAGGGCTATTGACATCTTTCCTCATTTTTTTAATGACCCGACAAGTTATTTTGATCATTTGCACTTCGCTCGGTAGTTTGAGGGCATGAGTAATTCTGTATGATGTATTATGACTTGTGTGAATTGCCGATTTCATTTTTCAGGTTATTCAGAATCAATTCGGAAGAATGAACGTCATTATCGAACTTTAAGTTCGATGAGTTGACCAAATTTGACTTTTTAGTATTTGACCTCGGATCCGGACATAGTACCGAGTCTAAAATCACCATCAAGACCTAACAGAACCATCGAAACTCCAATTTACATTTGGATGTTTTTACAATGTTTCGACACAAATTGGCGAAAGTTAGAAATTTGAAGGTTCAGAAAGTTCATAAGTTTGACCGAGAGTTGACTTTGATGATATAGGGTTTGGAATTTTGGTTCTGGAAATATGGATAGCTCTTCATGTCATTTGGGACTTGTGTGCAAAATTTGAGTTCATTTCGGGTTGATTTGATATAGCTCGACGCGAGTTTTAGAAGTTGAAAGATCAAAAGTTCATTCAAGTTCGAATTGAGGTGTGATTTATTGTTTCAAGTTTGTTAAGTGTGATTCGAGGCCTCTAGTAGGTTTGTGTTATGTTAAGGGACTTGTTAGTATATTTGGACGGGGTCCCTAGTGGCTCGGGTGAGTTGAGGACGTGTTCGGATTATTTTCCTTCATTTTAGCCTTGCTGGTGTGTTCTGGTTTGTAGTGCATGGATTTTTACTTGAGATTGCGGATTAGTAGATGTGATCGCATAGGTGAAGATCTAGAGGTGAGTAGTTCCTTCTTCACGTTCGCGAGTACCTTTATGCTATCACATATTTTTCTGGAGATTGGGCATCGCGTTCTCTTGTTTCAGATCGCGTTTGAGAAGCTGGGGCTATATAATTTCTCAATGCGTTCGCGTAATACTTGACGCATTTGTGAAGGTGTGAGGCAATTTTGTTCGTGTTCGCTTTAGCAATAACGCGATCGCGTAGTGCTTTTGTTGGAGGCAATGTTGCCTGTTCTTCGCTCTCGCCTAGATTTGTACGCGATCACATATGGTATTTCTGAGGAAATGATTTTCTTCTTCACGATGGCGACGATATTTCCACGATCGCGATTCATTAATTCGTCCAGTGATTATAAAGTACTCTATTTCGAGGGTTTCGGCCATTTTAGCATATTTGGAGCTATGAAGCTCAGATTGGATCGATGTTTGAGACGATTTTCACCATTTGAATTGGGGTAAGTGTTCTCTGCTCATTTTTGATTTTATATCATGAATATATCTTCGGTTTTTGGCATTTGTTCGAGGGTTTCAAAAGAGAAATTGGAGTGTTTTGTCTAAAACTTGAGAAACCCCCAAGTTAGACCCATTGATTATCCATTAACCCATTGGTTATCCATTTTCTAAATAGATAATATGGTTCTTATCCATATTTGAACCATTTTTAAAAAATTTATTTTCCAACCCATTTTTTAGTGGATAATATGGGTGGTTAACTATTTTCTTTTAACCATTTTGCCACCCCTACTTATTGAGTATATGGGGCCGATTGTACTCATACTACACTTCTGCACCTTGCGTGCAGATGTTGGATGCTGATGTTGCTGTGTACGGCGGGAGCTAGATTTGAAGATGTACCTGCATTCCAGTTACAGATTCCTCTCGTTCGTGGTAGCTCTAGACTTAAGAAAACTTATTAATGTATATTCGAACAGATGATGCATTTATTTAATACTAGTTTGGTAAACTCAAAATCTTAGAAGCTTATGATTTGTACTACCAATCATTGGGAAATTCTTTGTATAAAAGTAGTTGTATTATCATTCTCTTCTTATTAATTCTCATTAAATTAGAAAGTTGTTAGTTGGCTCACTGTGACGACCTGGCCCGTCTTCACATGAGTTACCGTCCCGTTTCCCTCATATTATGTTTCTCTATGCTTCATTATCGGTATTTGAGGTGATCGAGTCGAATTGGATTGGTTTTTGATGGAAATGAGACACTTAGTCTCTTTGAGGAAAGCTTGTTTTGGAAAAGTCAACTGGAAGTTGACTATTTAGTTAGAGGGCTCGGATATGAATTCCGGTGATTCGGTTAGCTTTGGGGGATGATTTGTGACTTAGAAGGGCGATCTGAATTGGTTTTGGAAGTCCGGTGTAGAATTAGGCTTGAATTGGCGAAGTTAGTATTTTGGCGAATTCCGGTTGGTCGGTGAAATTTTGATCCGGGGATCGGAATGGAATTCCGAGAGTTGCAGTAGTTCCGTTAGGTGATTTTGGATGTGTGTGCAAAATTTTAGGTCATTCGGAGGAGTTTTGGTTGGGTGTTTGATCGAATGCGTGTTTCGGAAGTATTGAAGAAACTTAGGCTTGAATCCAACGTGAATTTATGATTTTAGTGTTGTTCGATGTGCTTTGAAGATTGGAATAAGTTTGTATGATGTTTTGGGATATGTTGGTGCCTTTGGTTGAGGTCCCAGGGGCCTCGGGGCGATTTCGAGTGGCTAACGGAAGGAATCGGAAGTTGGAAATTGTAGGCTTTTAGTTGCAGCAGGTGTTTCTGCATCTGCAGATAGGAGACCGCAGATGCAGTTGCGCGGAAGCAAAGATGGCATCGCAGGTGCGAAAGAGGCCGAGGTTGAGCAGTTCCACAGAAGCGAAAGTATTTTCGCCTAAGCAAGTCCGCAGAAGCAGACCAGAAGTCGCAGAAGCGGTTTGGACTTGGAGGGAGATTTCGCAGAAGCGAGAAAATTATGTCGCAGAAGCGACCTTTGTGATTTAATGAAATTCTGCTTAAGCAGACAAGGACCGTAGAATCGGTCACGCGGAAGCGAGCGTGGGGACCGCAGAAGCGGAAACCCCTGAAGGCCAGTAGGAGTTTATATTCATTTTTCATCCGCGAGGGTTATGTATTTTCCACCATTGTTGAGCAAGATTGAGAGCTTTTGACGGGATTTTAGAGAGTTTTGACTGGGAATCGATTGGAGGTAAGTCCTATGGCCTAGAAACCTCATTTTATTGAAGAATCAACCTTTAATTCTTGAAAAAATTGGGTAAAAATTGGAAGAACTAGGGCTTGATTTTTGAAATGAAAATTTGAGATTTGAGGGGGCATTTGGGCTCCGATTTTGACAAATTTGATATGTATGGACTCGTGGCGAGACGAGGAGTCCGGTGATGCGAATTTCGTAATTTTTCAAGAAGTGAGCCCGGGGCTCGGGTTCTGCCAACTTCGTTATTTTTGATATTTTTCGAGTCTTTTCGATTGGGTTATGATTTATTAGCCTATTGTGATGTATTCCTTGTGGTTTTGATCATATTTGATGCACAAGGAGGTCGATTCGAGTGGAAAAGGCTTAGCGAGCTAGACTTTTGGTCGGCTAGAGGTGAGTAATGACTTTAAATGATGTCATGAGGGATTGAGACCCTGGATTTGCACAACTTGGTGCTGTGTTGAGATGAGACACACGTTCAATGACGAGCGCGAAGTCATTTACTATTGGGGACTATGACTTGGTCCAGTCCGGATGATATTTTACCGCGTACTAGCTATGACTTGTTGTTTTTCACTATGATTTGGGCTGTTGCCATATTTGGGCTTATTGCCGACTGTTTGAACTCTTTATGAACTATCATCATTGTTTTCCCTCACTATTTGAAATATTATTTGAACTCAGTCCATGTGATTTACACTATTTCATGAACTCAGCTATATTTTACTCAAACTTGGAGTTTTAACTGATATTTGAACTATTGTTTGAGCTGAGTATTATTGTTTTACTGATGCCCGAGGGGCTTTTGACTATTTTGGACTAATACAGGCCGAGGGCCATATGTGAGGGCATGATGAGTGATGTGAGGAGGCTTTCAGGCCTCGAGTGATTGGTGAGGAGGCTTTCAGGCCTCGAGTGTTATGTGAGGAGGCTTTCAAGTCTCGAGTGTATTATGAGCAGGCTTTCAGGCCTCGCATTGATATTGTTCAGGCTTTCAAGCCTTATTGATAGCGCTTGGGCTGAAGGAGCCCCCCGAAATCTGCAGACCCACAGTGAGTGCGGGTACCCATGTGATTGAGAGTGAGCCCGAGGGACTAATGTTGTACTATTTGATTGATACTGAGCCCGCAGGGCAGGCACTGAGCTGAGAGTTTGATATTGCGCCCGCGGGGCAGGTGTCTAAGCATTTCTTATTGATTGAGAGTAATCTTTTTAACTATTTTTCAAAGAGAATTTCTTACTATATTTCACTGATTTTACTGTTTATCTGATTTTTACTGCTTGAGATAGCATTAGTTGTGCCTTTATGGGATTCTATGCTCTTAGTCGTTATGTATTTTTATTACTTACTGGGTCGGAGTACTCACATTACTCCCTGCACCACGTGTGCAGATACAGGCATAGCTGAGTTCGTTCCTGAGCGCTGATTTTCCTTCCAGATGAGGCGGACCCGGAGAGACGAGGTAGCTGTCGACGTCCACAGCCCCGTTTCTTCCTTATCATCTGTATTTCAATTATCTTCGGACTATGTTCTTAGATACAGACTTGTAGTATTTCATTTAAACTCTGTAGTAGCTCATGACTTGTGACACCCCGATTGCGGGCTGGATTTGGGATGGTATCCTTGTTATCACTGTTATTCCGCATTAATGGTTATCTTATCCGTGCTTTTGACTTGTTCATGTTAATGATTGTTAAAGAGAAGGTGTAAATACTATGTTGGCTGGCCTTGTCTTCACAATAGGCGCCATCAACGACCAGGTGGGAATTGGGTCGTGACACTCACCTAGTGGGTTGTGTTAGGTTCCATCACGACTAGTTAGATTTTAGGTCGTGACACTTTAGACTACTGCCAAAATTATTTAAAATATTTGTGTGACTCTTCTAACATTCTAGCCTCAAAACTTGACTCCACTAAATTCCTCTATATGAATAGCTTCTTGTGCCAACTAAAGATATGAGTTCTTTACCAATCCGTCGTAAAGCATGTGCGCTTACCAATAAAGCAAAGAGAGTAATCAGTCCGCACACTCAAATATGAATCCAAGTACACCCTCCGTTTCGTATTAGATGAGGTACTTTCCTTTTTAGTCTGTTACAAAATAAATGACATATTTCTAAATTTGGAAATAATTCAACTTTAAATTTTTTTATTTTACCCATTTACCCTCAATGAGAAGCTTTTATAGCCACAGAAATGTCATGGCCCCACAAATCTTTTACCCCTTAAGCCTTCAAAAATCTTCTTTTTTCTTAAACTTCGTGCCGAGTCAAACTACCTCATCTAATATGAAATGGAGGGAGTATAATTTAAGGACTCACATATTGAAAGAATTCGCTCACTCTCGCAAAGAAACTCATATGCCATCCAAGTTCGTACCATAGGTTTGTCCGTAGTGTAAGAATAGACTATGGGTAGGTTATATATATATAGGAAAATATTGACTAACGCTCCTAAGAACTTTAGTAAACCACACTTTCTAGAACATTCTTGTCATGACCAATTCAATAGTTTGCTGTGAAGCCATACACAACTAAACCTTTCTTCATTAAGCACATTAACATATAGATACTCACTAGCCAAACAAATATATGCGAGGTGTCATTTAATTTTTTTTTTCTGTGTGTTTTTTTACACTCTCCTTAATTTGGTATTTACGACTAGTAAGGCTTTCACCCACAAATGCACTTTGTCGGACTTTCTATGGTTCCACTCATAAGTAACCCAATCTCTTTCTTTACTCTTTTAGCAACTTAAATGCTTTTGAAGGTAACTGGTGAACAAAAGATGATTTAGAACAAAATAGGGGTTGACTCGTAATGTGGGTGCCAAAGAAAAAGGTTTATAATAACTACGGATTCTAGCCTATCTTATGCTCTCTTTTGCTTAGGTTTTGGATAAAAATATATAAAAGTATTCCCGAAAACTAACTTATTGTGCTTGTTTGCAAGGTTTGGCCAAAATGAGGCAAGAAATTCATAACCAGCTCATAAAGGAGTTAAACCTGCACAAGTTCAAAGCTGAGATAAAAGCGCAGATAACAAAGGAAAAGAACAACCGCGGAAGGTCCACCGCTAAGGTGGCCATAATTTCGCTAACAACTGAATTTAGATTCAGAGAAGGTGTTTTGTATAAAGACAGGGAGCGCTGACCGCGATGAAATAGTGCGTCCGCGAAATACTTGACGCGGCCGCAGTGCAAATTCCACTGAGGGCGAAATAGAGATTCAATAGGCCTGGAAGTTTGAGCTCAAATGAAGAGTGTGGTCCGCGAAAATTTTATGTAGCCGCGCTTGAAGACAATGCTGAGGTGGTCTCTTTTATGCTCCCAACAAAATCAAGCCCCGTTCCAGTCTAAAATAGAAGAAATGCAGTCCGCACTTGCTTTTGTGCGGCCGCAAAAGTTCAAGCATTGGTGTTTAACGTGAAAATGGTAACAACAATTAAATTTATAAATGGGATTCTAAAAATACGTGATCTATTTTTATGCTAGTTGTTAGAGTAGGTGATGCTAAGAATATGAAGTTTAACAATTTGATACGAGCTAAAACGGGGCAATAATTAAACTGGGGAGACTTGTTGCCTTGGCTTCGGACTGACCGATAGAGGACATCGAGGCCAATATCTAGACCAAGGGTAGTCGGGAATGGGGAGACACTTAGAGTATAATCAAGCAAGGCTTTTTATGGCCAATACCAAGTAATAAATGAAGAACAAGTAAGAAAATATTAAATGCCAAGTGTAGCTTTGAGTGAGTAAGTTAAAGAAAAGAGAGAGAGAGAGATATTATTTATCTTGTGGAAAATAGTTGGAGCTCTGCCTTCAGTGCTTTAATGAATCCCTTTTTATAAGGGGAAGCCCAAACTTAGTACAAGATACGTTAAGTGATAAAGTAGATGTGATGGGACATCTAACTAGGTTCATGATGTATGCGTGGGCCGATGTCGAGCTGCTCAAATGGACTTTAATTGATCCCGGATGCATTCTTCAGGAGCTTCCTGCATTCGTCGGGGTTTCGGTCGACATTATCCTTGGCTGGGTGTCGACAGATCCTAAGGGAAGTGACCGGCTCGAGGTCCCGGGCCTCCAGGGTAACCTTTGAAGCAGTTTGTCGATGAGAAATTGGCCCTGCAATTTCATCGTGTATAGATAGTTTCTGCGTTTCTTAGAGAGAAGTGATAAGAAATGTTTTTGACACCACACTTTGCGGGCTCCCAAAATAACATCGTGTTGATGGCGCAAACCCCTTTTACAAGTGCCGAGGCATTTCACCTTTTCGCTTCTCCAGGATCATCTGAAATGTCATGACTCTTTGTTCTTCGGGGTCGTGTCATTGCTATCGACTCAGCTTCTATGAATGCATTGATTGCCCCTGCTTATACGCTTTTCGAGGACGGCGATGGTGTCGTCAGTTACTTTGTCCTTCGCCTATAAATGGGACTTCTTGTGATCTATTTTTCATTGAAACTTCCTTTAATATTCATCCTTTCTTCCTTTCCTGCCATTTTTTGTCTTTGCTGTCTCCTTATCTTTGAGGCCTACAGCCTCAAGATCTCACGCCGTGTGTGCCATGACCCAACTCTCGATCCTTCTTTGGTTGGACGAAGTTATGCTGCTGTTTGCCATTATTGTTATTGTTGTTGCTGCTGTTGTTATTGTCTCCGTTAGCTCAGGGCGATGAAGTAGAGGGACGATTTCCTCCGACTCGGGGAAATACTTGGATTACGCACCGCTGCTCAAGAGGGGGCTCGAATTACACACCGCTGCTCACCCTCCTTCCTTGGCTTGGCGTATTATATCCTCTTTGGAATCCTGGGGGGTATGGCGACAGTCCCTGCTGGCTGTTGCCTCTTGATCCGAGGCAACGTCTCAATAAGTGGCTTCAAAATGGTAGTACTAGCGGAGTTTGCACTAGCCAAATTTTTCACCCAGCAAGTTCTTGTCTTCTTCCGGCCTCTCCTTCGTCATTTTTCTCTTCTCCCCCGCCTTCCTCTTCTATATCCTTCCTTTCGAAGATGACATTTTGGGAGGTTTAGGAGGAGGTCCTTGAGGGGATTGGACTTGGAAGATATTGTCTTTGAGGTCATACGCCTAAGGGGATGATGATGGAGATGCCACTTCTTTGGGAATAGGCTAGATTCTTAGGCTCTTGTTGTAAGCATATCCTTGAACTTCTTTATTTCTGTGTAAGAATACGCTTGCGGGCTTTTATAATCATATGTAAGGACCCCCCCGAGGGTCGTTGTAAGTGAACATTTTATGAATACAAAGATATTTCCTTGATTCCCGCCTTTGATACTTGCTGTATTTCTTTATGTTTATGGCAGCTCTAAATGCACGATCCTATTTTGTTGCCTGTAATACTAACCTCATATGCGACTATTCCTTCTGGACTTTGGTTGATAGAAAAGGCTTCATGCGGGACCTTTCGTGGTTCCTCAGACTGAACTCGAATAAGGCTAATAACCTTGGGTCGCCGGGACCCTGACTTCGCGTGGGAGCGCGGATAATGTTTTCAGGCCTCATACTAACCTTCGAGAAGAAATTTGCCTGGGGACCCGCGGATAGGGGACGCCGGTGATTTTTTGAAAGCAGCCTCTGAACGGAGGCTCGCTTGTATTTAGACCACCCTGGACAGCACCTAGAGCCCGTTTTGTATGGGTGTTGTTAAAAATGTTTTTTTTTCACAAACTGGTTTCCCTCGGCGGAGACCTTCGAAGTTACGTGTCAGTCTTGTGTTGGTGAAGGCGTTGTTGGCCTTATGGAACGTTGTCTTAATGTGACGGAGGTCTTCAGTGCTGAGTATTTCCTCGAGGCCGAGGTGGTGCAATTAGTCGACATCTTCGATTGGCCTTAAATTGTCGCCGTTCTTCCAATGTATGGCATAAGGCTGTTTCCACCTTCCTAGAGGGGAAGGATTTATGGGCTTCCAAACCAGGAGAAGATGGCGATAGATGGGATATGCACTCATAGGGCGATGGAGATTTTGGTGAGGCTAAACGGGTCCGTGTCTCTGGTAAGAAAACATCGTCCGAGCTTGCTGTTCATGAAGTTTTCGATCTCGGAGTGGTAGTTCCTCCGAATGACTGTTCTTCAATCGAGGTTGGTCCTTCCCAAGGCTGAGGGGCTGGGCCCGTAGGAATGTGCTTCAGCCTTTATTGATGTCTGTTAGCTTCACTTTGCGGCGAGCCTCGACACAGCTCTTCCGCATCTCGTGTTTTCCCTTTTTTATCAAGCTTTCTTCCTGTAGGATTTTGATAGGCTCAGGTTTGAGCTGTTCCGCCATGGGGCTTAGGCCTCGGAGTGCTCTGGATGAGGGTGAGTCCCTTAGGTTCCTTGGCATGGGGAAGGATGTTGAGTTGATGTACTGGCGATATAGAGCGCATCGGAGCTCGAGCTACGAGAGCTATTCGGTGGGGTAGGCGAACTTTCATAGTAAGCGTTTCGTGTTTTTAACCTTTGAGGTCAGGTTTTTTCCTATTCTTTAGTTTGCAAAAAAAGGACGAAGGCTTAGGAGTACCTTAGGGTCAAAGCTGACCGAGTTAGGAATGCTTGGGGTGAACCGAGGGCTTAGGTGCAAGCTCAAGATTTGGCCCAAGTGGATACTATCACGAAGCTAGAGTCTGATCTCTCGAAGGTTTGGATTGAAATAATCGAGGTTTGGACTGAAGCAGCGTTGGGTTGGACCAAGGTTGATGATGAAATGGTGATCCAGTTGAAGGACATCGCCGATGATTCAGCTTAATTGGAGCGGGTCCTCGATCGTAAAAAAAGGATTGAGGGATGCATTCATTGTGGATCCTAAGGAGAGATGCCTGAAGGGATCAGCGCCAGAGGTTTTGTCCTTCTTGAAGAGTTTGAGTGAAGTTGGGGCTGGTAGGCTATAACCTTCCGGAGTAGAGACCGCACCTTTTGCGCTTGTGATAAGGAAAGAAATTTGAATCTTTGTCTCCTTTGTATCTCTTTCTGCATTGCTTTGGACCAGGTGGGCTAGTTTTGGTGTCCGGTGGGAGCCCGGTGGATCCGAAGCTCACTTAGATAGGCCTGGAGGCGTTCAAGTGAGATTTTTTATGCGAGTAGGCGTTAGGGCCCTTGTGCTTTTCCCAGCTGTTTAGTTCTAGTCTCCGATTCGGGTGTTGGCTCGAGCTTATCTGGCTTCCAATCTTCCGTTCCTGCATGGGTGCATGATGACTGTTCTCATTGCTCGCCCTTCGACGTTTGTGTTTCAACTATTTTGGGTTCAGTCTCCGAGTCGCATTGTGACTCGAGCTTTGATTGACCCTCAAGCTCTTTCATGCCTATATGGATAGATGGCGATAATGGCACTTAGGTCGTGCCCTTAGGCATGTGTAGTTAACTATTTTGGATCTGGTCTCCGAATCAGGTTACGACTCGAGCTCATTTTAATCCTCAAGTTTTCAATTTTTGAGCTGGCGAAAGTGGATCTTACATTGTTTGGTCATTGAGAACTTTTAGTGTGCGGCGTGGAGGCTCGTTTGGGTGGCGACAATGGCTCTTACGCTTTTGCCTGTGGGCTTTATTTTCCTCTCGTTAACTATTTTCTACATAAATTAAAGGGGAGAAATTGGTTATTTAATACATAGCCACTTCCAATTGCAATTGTATCCTCAATTTAACCCCCAATTCCACCCCTAATCAAACGACCCAATTTCAAATTCCAACCCAAACCCACAACCCGTTTTCAGACCCGCTCGGTTCCTCTTTCAATCTTCGCCGTTGATCATTTTGATCAAAGGCCATGATCCGTTCTTTCCTTTTTAATTTCTATACCCCCCTAACCCTAATCTATTCTATCAGATATGCCGCCTTTGGACTCACATCTCTCAAACTCTCTCTAGCCCTCCCCGGAACCCTAGCCTCCTCCTACTTTATTCCACCATGATTTCACCGGCGTCCATGGCTTCTGGGGCCATGGACAGCCTATACCCACCTCTTATGCCTCCTGCATGCCTGTTGTTCGAAGGATCGAGGCCAGACCTTGAGGGTCTTCACTCAGGCCTTCACTAATTCGAAGATTCCGGCTATCTCCGACCTTGCTCCGGTGGCTCTTGCTCTTTTGAGCCTATTTATGACATTATTCGGCTTAGATCGAGTATTTTTGAATCCTTTCTCATTTCTAGGGTTCATATGGAACCCTAAATATCGAGGTTCTCTCCGATTATTTTAGATCTGTTACATGTTTGCACTATTGCCTAAGTTGCTTAAATGTTTTCTCCTATTTTCTTTCAAAAAAAGCACTTCTTTTCGATTAGAGTTTCTGGAAAGTTCTTAAAATGTTTCTAACTCTTCTTCTTCTCCTTTTCTTGGTAAGAATCAACCCCTGCTATGTTCTTATTTGCTCTTTTCTGATTTGCATGCCTTTTCGTTTGTTCTTATGTTTGCTGTATTATGAAGTTTTTCTTGTATACTCTCACATGCCTATCTTATGTGTTTCTTTACTGTATTCTCCTACTGAGTTTTAGTCCTTTGTTTGCCTTTACCGGACTTCACCTCGATTCTTTCTAGATGTGTTTCATCGACTATTTCTTTAATTTTACACTACCTGAACTCGTATAAATTTCAAGCTTTTATTAAAACTTGTTTCCTGTACTGGTTTTTATGTTCTACTTGCTATTGTGCTTGTATGCTTCTCATGAGACTCTGAAAAGGTCTCTGAGCCTATCTCAATAGTTTGCCTCTTCATCTCTGTATCAAATTCAAGTTTTAAAAACCTAAGATTTGGGGGTTTTCTTTGGCTAATTTGGTTTTATGTTTGGACAAGGGTTCTACTTTGAAACCTTGAACTCCCAGACTCACTTCGAGTTTATGAGTTGAATTTGAACCTTTTTCTGCGTTTGTGATTTTGAAACCTTCTTGCTTGACATGCCTATGTGTTTTATATATGAGAGCTTCTCTTTCAAATGTTTTGCCAACTGTTAATTGATTTTGAATCCCTTTAATGTTGCTTATTTGATTGTTACTGATTTTTCCTAAATTAAAACTTTCCTTTACCTCTTTTTTAACTCGAGTAAGGCTTTCAATGGGATTCTTTACTGGTTATTTAACTGATTCCCTTTCCTTGTTTTACAAATTAAGTACCACCATGTATTTACCCTTATTTGTCTACCTTGCACGAGATATTTACTTGATTTCCTTCCTTAAATAACTTCTGCCCATTACCGTTTGAATTTGGACTCCTTAATTAAAGGAAGTATATAGGCTGATTGATTTTAATTGGTAAATAGTTCCTTAATTATTACTAAACTATGATTTTTGCCTTATTTGCTACACCTGTTTTCAATTATAAATACCCTGCTCTTTCATTAACACACACACGATTTTTTATCATCACAACTCTCTTCTAAAACTTACATTCTTGCTTCTTGATTGCAATTTGGCTTCCCTAAATCTACTGCTTCTCCCTACTTGCTCTTCTGAACTGGTATGTCTTACTTTTTATTCAAGCATCAAATACAATATGTTCACTTACAGGTTTTTTTACTGCTTCATAGAGTTCAGTTTTAAAAAATAAAAACTTATGTCTTGCTATCTGTTGTTGCAATAAATCCCTATCCCCATTCCCTTTATGTGTTTGGGCTGTATTTTAAGACATGGCAACATGCAAAGTTGTTGTCATGGATTAAGAATGGGTCCTTTGGATCCTAGCCTCTTTCAATCTCCTATTCCCCCATTCCTTTATGTGTATAGAGTTTAGGTATAGCCTAGCAGCATATGAATTTCTGTCCATGGCTGAACCTGACCTTCAAAAGGTCCTAACTCTCTAATTTTTAAGCTGAAAAGCTGGTAAGGGGAGTGCTAGCAGCCCAGTTTCTAGGCATGACCACCAACCTGCCCTGGCTCCTTCCTAATTCCCTTTCATTGCACTTACACTTACTCATAGTCCCAAAGTTCTGCCCCTCCTCTTATGAGCCTTGCTTTGGGAACTTTGAGTTCCCTCCGAACTTGGATATTTGAGGGCTGGCCCTTCCACACTGTATCACAATCTGTTCTGCAATGACATTTGGGGTGTAAGAACTACCTGGAACTCTTGAAGTTCCTTGGAACTTTGACACATCCCAAATAAGAGAAAGGCTTTGAAAATCTGATCCCGGAAGTTGGTTCATCTCATATTGATATATATTGAGTCTGAATTAGGTTTCTTGGATGCAGCTTAAATTTTTGATGTAATTTTATTTTTTTGTCTGATTCATTTGGTCTGTAATAATTTGTGATAACTTATGGGGTTTAGTAAAGAAAGGGGATGGTTACTTTCTATGTGCATAAGGGTAGATATCATGTTCATTAGGTATTTACTTCTGCAAATTACGTCAAGCTCTACATTTCTGCATCTAGAAATCCTGTTTTAGGTTTTGCACTCTTATATAGAAATACTGTTTTAAGTTCTGCATTTCTACACTTCTGCACCTAGAAATCCTATTTTAGGTTCCGCACTCTCATATAGAAATCCTGTTTTAAGTTCTGCATTTCGTACATAGGTCAATAGTTCTCTGCATTTCTGCATCTCACATAGAAAACATGTCTGTAGGATTTTGCATTTTTTCCTATCAGATAGAAAGCATGACTATAGGGTTTTTGAATACTGTATACGTTTCTATCATTAGGCAAACAATTTTTTAGGCTTAAACAATAATCAATTGCATTCTAGATACCATGCTCATAGGATTTCTGCATTCTTGCTATGCCTGTAAAAAGTGTGTAAAATTAACAATGCTAGAAAACATGCCTATAGGAACTGTCAATCAATTCTGAATTACCTCACTCGTTTTAAGGTAATCTGTCAGTAATAACGCATTATCAATTGCAGAACTTGTATTATTATGTTAAAACTGGCAACCCTCCTATAATCTGTTTACTTCTTTTCTGAAACCATTAGATATCATGCCTATAAGTTTCACCTAGGCAAGACTTAGGGTAAAAGCTATAACTGCATCAGTCTTCAATAATTGCAGCCAGGCAGACCTAATGCAGACTTCTTGTCAAAAAATATTGTTGAACCAGTCCGCTTAATGTTTAAGTTTAATTCAGACCTAATCAGTATATGTAAGGCATGCTAAACTACTTTTTTTGTGATTCTGATGAGGCTTATTTGAGCCTTTAATTGTTATGTGTACCCCATAATTGTCCTATGTGTTTTGTTTGACGCACTAGAATTTTTACCTTTCTAAACTCTTAAAAAAGCCCAAAATTCCTTCCCTTGATAGGACTAGAAGTCCCAAATGCCTCCGGGACTGATAGGATTGGGACGGGTAATAGCATGCTATAGGTAACGACACCATTTCGCTCTTAATACCTTAACGGGGTGGGAAAGCGTAGATATGGATATGATGACGATGCGATAACACCACGTGTATAAACAGTTACCGGCTGTTGTGTGGGGTGATCCATATTATGTATAAACCTAGGACCCTTTCCCTTATTTGTCCATTTTTTTTGCCAAACTTCAGCTTTTAACTACTTTTAACTTGCAACAACTATGTGAAATTTATTTCTTTTTATTTTTTATTTCAAGGTTTTAAAACTGCTTCCCCTATCAAAATTTAGTTTCTTTAACTTCCTTAATCCCTTGCAACTATTATGTGAAAATCCCTCTTTGTATTTGTAATTCTTGCTTGTCTACTTGTTGTTTGCATTTAAAGTCACTACATCGCATGGCTGGGAACCACACTAATGGATCTTGAGGGGTGCCTAACACCTTCCCCTCGAGATAATTTCTAGCCCTTACCCAAACTCTGGTTTTCAATTTCAAAACTCTTAGTGTCCTAATTCACTTAATCATTAGGTGGCGACTCTTCAACCTCCAAAAACCCAATTCCCAAGCGGTAATAGAGTTGTCTTCCCGAATGTCGTAAACTCGATTTCGCTTTAGAGAAAAAAAGGGCATCGACAATAATATCTCCTGAACTAAGAGAAAGTCTCCTTATGAGAAAAAGACACAATCTGGATAAAGGATTGGGTTGGAGTTTGTGTTGTTCAAGGACTCAACTTCGATGGAAGATCAGCAATTGAGTCTCAATCAAACTCTAATTACTAACTCATTAAATAATAGTTATTGTTCTATTTTACAGGCATTGCACAAATGCAGAAGTTAAAATAAATTGAGAGCAAAAGAGCGAGGCAATTTTGCAAGCAATTTATGTGAGATTTAAATGTGCATTCTTGAAGCTACTTGGACAAGATAGAAGAACCAATTCCATTGTGTCTTTCTTTTATTCTCATTCAATGTAGTAGGTAATTTAAACTTGTACCTTTCAGCTTTCATAGAAGCAATTGTATTAGGTACTTTGAGTATACAAGTTAGAGTTAACTTGAAGTTGTCGCAGCAGTTAAGGCTATGCGCCATAACGGGATTAGAGTTTAATCCTTAGGTTTACAAGAGTTTTGTAAATGCTGTTTTGGCTCAGTGATTTTAGTGGAAGTTTGGGAAAATCCTACTGAGTACTAGGTCGTGGTTTTTTCATCTTTTGACCTAGGTGTTTTCCACGTAAAAATCTATGTGTTCTTTATTTTATGTACTTTTAATTCCGCAAACAGTAGTAGAAAGTACACCTAGAAGAACTAGGTTCTTCTAGAGCAAAATTTGGGTACCACACGAATCACCCCCTCTCTTGTGTGGTATTGACGTTTAGAACATCAATTGGTATCAGAGAAGGTTATCCTTGAAGAGGCTAACACCTTAGGAAAAGATCAACATGAGTGCATCACCTGGGAACTAGGAAGGGCAATCCACTGCAAGGCCTCCACTCTTCAATCGACAATACTACTCTTGGTAGAAGAACAAGATGAGGGATCATATCATTGGAGAAGACTATGAACTCTAGGAAATTGTTACTGATGGTCCCCTAGCAACTATAAAGAAGAATGCTGAAGAAATGGACGTACCAAAGACAAGGGCTGACTTCACTGCTGAAGACTTAAAGAAGTGGGAGAAAAATGCTAAAGCCAAGAAATGGCTTGTGTGTGGACTAGGTCTAGATGAGTATAACAGGATCCAAAGCTGTACCACTGCTAAGAAAATCTGGGACACCTTGCAAGTCGCTCATGAAGGAACACCTCAAGTGAAGAGGTCCAGAAGAACACTACTGTATTCTCAATATGAGAATTTTACAATGAAGGAGGGAGAAACAATTCAATAGATGTATACCAGGTTCACTACACTTACAAATGAACTTAAATCTCTTGGAAGGATTATTCTTGAAGAAGACAAGGTTAAGAAAATCTTGACAAGGATTTTGCCAATCTCATGGGAAAGCAAAATCACTGCTATTCAGGAATCAAAGAATATTGTTACCCTCAAGCTGGATGAACTAATTGGAAACCTTACTGCATATGAATTAAGAAGGCAAACCATGAAGATGGATACACCCAAGAAGGAAAGAAGTCTGGCTCTCAGAATTGCTGAAGGTTTAGATCTAGAGGATGAAGAAATGGCTATGATCACAAGAGATTTTAAAAAATACCTTATGAGAGGAAAGGGTTCTTCAAGATGTACAACCTTCAACAAACCAAGGCCTCATGAGAAACAGACCAATGAAGGTTGTTACAAGTGTGATAAGACTGATCACAAGATCAAGAACTACCCTCAATGGGAAATTGAGTGGAAGAAAGAAAGGGCTGAATGAAGGAATAGGTTCAATCAAAAAGGAACAAAGGCTCAATAAAGGCTATGGTTGTTGCTCGGGGAGAATCATCAGATGAGGACTCAGAGGATGAAGCTGGAGAAGAACAGGCTCTTATGGCCATCGGAGACTCAGATGATGAACAAGAGGTAAGTATTCTTCATCTCAAAGACAAAATTAAATTTCTGTCTTAAGAAAGGCTGGATGAGCTATTACTAGATTTCATTGATGAGTTTGAGACAATTAACAATGAGAAGGAAGAACTATCTAGGGAATGTGTGATCCTAAAAGCAAAATGCAAAAGCTTAGAGTCTAGGGCAAATGAGTGTGATAGCAAAAATGTTGAGTTGAAGAACTAGGTTCTTGAACTTGACACCAGTGTCCAAGAACTTAGGTCTGAAAACTTAAAATTGAAACTAGGAACAGGAAAGAAGAAAGCTGATCACACATATCTCACTCTAGAAAAAAACTTAGGAAAAATGAAGGATTAATTGTATAAAAAGGATGAACTGATTAAAGTCCTAAAAGAAGATCTAGGAAAAGTGAAACATGAACTAGACAGAACTTGCAAATGGAACAAGGCCTCTGATGCACTCTCTTGGTTGCAAGAGCATAACAGTAGCAACAAAAGAGGACTTGGCTATGAGACTCAAGCACCAAAGTGGGACCCTAATAACAAGTACCTCACGCTTCCTGAGAATAAAATATACACACACTTTGGCAAGACTAACCATTACAAAAATGAAAGTAATGCAAAAGTAAAGGCTAATCAAAAGAACAAAGCCTTTGTTCAAGAGAAAAGTAAGCTGCCTGGGTAGGCAAAATGGAATTTGATTCATCCTTTTGCCTATAGAAGGGGACCCAAACTAGTTTGGGTTCCTAAGACTAACCCTTGATTTCTTTTTGCAGGTCCAAGTGAAAGGAAGCATCCAAATATGGTATATGAATAGTGGCTGCTCAAAATATATGACTGGGAGCAAAGACCAGTTCCTTTCACTTGAGAACTTAAAAGGAGGTAATGTCTCCTTTGGAAATAGAAAGAAATGTGAGATCATTGGGGTTGGAAAGGTAGGTAAGACAGATTCTCATTCCATAGAGAATGTCTACTTGATAGATGGGTTGAAATATAGCTTAATAAGTGTTTCACAACTATGTGACAGAGGTAACCTTGTGGCTTTCACCTCTACAAAATGCTTTGTGATTAGCCTTACCACTGACAATATTATTTTGCCGGGAAATAAACTTAACAATATTTATATTGTAGATTTGTCCACTCTGTCAGAGAATGAACTCACTTGCCTAAGTGTGTTGGTTAATGATCCCCTCATGTGGCACAAAAGAATTGGTCATGCCAGTCTGAATCAGCTAAACATATTAGTCTCCAAGGACTTGGTGATAGGGTTACCAACATCAAGTTCAAGGAAGACAAAGTTTGTGAGGCATGTGCAAGGGGAAGCAGGTAATATCATCCTTCAAAACCAGGAAAATGGTAAGCACGTCCAAGTCGTTGGAACTGGTTAATTGGATCTTTGTGGTCCAATGAGAACAATATGCAGAGGTGTAAAGAAATATGTAATGGTAATTGTTTATGATTATTCTAGATTTACCTGCGTACTATTTCTAACATCTAAAGATGAAGCATTTGATACGTTTACTACTTTTGTTAGAAAAGCTCAGAAACAGTTAGGAAATCAACTTGCATCCATTAGGTCTGATGATGGAACTAAATTTGAAAATGCAAAGTTTGCTGAATATTGTGATGAAAATGGTATAGATCATAACTTCTCTGCCCCTAGGACTCCTCAACAAAATGGAGTAGTTGAAAGAAAGAACAGGACACTTGAGGACATGTCTAGGACCATGCTACTTTCTAGTAAACTGCCTCACAGCTTCTGGGCAGAGGCTGTAAACACTGCATGTTACATAATCAATAGATGCATGACTAGACCACTTGTATAAAAGACTCTCTATGAGTTACTTAAAGGGAGAAAATCAAATATATCCCATCTTAGGGCATTTGGTTGTAAGTGCTATGTGCACAATAATGGAAAAGACTCCATAGGTAAGTTTGATCCCAGAAGTGATGAGGGAATATTTGATAAAACAAAAGAACTTTGTGTGTAGAAGAAAGTGTGCATGTAGTATTTGATAAAACTAACATTCTTTCTGAGAGACAGGAATATGAAGATGAAGACATTGGATTGGTAAAGGACTTGACTGAAGCCTCAGCTCAGGTCAAAGTGGCACCAACAGAAGGAACAGTGATGGAATAGGTTCTTCCATACAGGGCAACCTGACAGGGGGAACAAATCAAAGAGGAATAGAAATAAATCCCTTAAAGGAACCTCTTCATGATCCTGTTCCTCAGCAACAAAACATGGGAGAAATATCTAGTAGAAACCAGTTGGTTGTGAGACCTCACAAGTATCGATGTTCTAATCCCATTGAGAATATTATCACTGAGCCAACATCTGGAGTCAAAACTAGATCATAATTAAAGAATCTGTGCGCTTTGGATGTCTTTTCATCTCTTATTGAACCTAAAATGTTGTTGAGGCTTTGCAGGATACAGATTGGGTGATTGCTATGCAATATGAACTCAACCTGTTTGAAAGAAGTCAAGTTTGGCATCTAGTTCCAAGACCCAAGCACAGATCAGTCATTGGTACAAAATGGGTTCAGAAACAAACTTGATGAAGATGGAATAGTTACAAGAAACAAAGCAAGGCTGGTGGTCCAAGGTTACAAACAAGAGGAGGGCATAGACTATGATGAGACTTTTGCTCTAGTTGCAAGACTATAGGCAATCAGACTTCTCATAGCCTTTGCAACAAATATGGAATTCACATTTCATCAAATGGATGTCAAAAGTGCCTTCCTAAATGGCAACCTAAAAGAAGAAGTGTTTGTAAAACAACTTCCCGGGTTTAAAAGCAAAGAATGTTCTAAACATGTGTACAAGTTAGACAAGGCTCTCTATGGCCTCAAGCAGGCCCCAAGAGCATGGTATGAAAGATTGTCCAAGTTCCTGCTGGAGCATGGGTACAAAAGAGGTAAAATTGATAGTACCTTATTCTTAAGGGAAAAAGGTAAGGATCTCCTTGTTGTACAAATATATGTCGATGACATAATCTTTGGGGCCACCACTAATAGGCTAAGTAAGGATTTCTCAAAATTAATGGGGAGTGAGTTTGAAATGAGCATTATGGGTGAGCTTAACTTCTTCTTAGGCTTACAAATCAAACAAAGTCTTAGTGGAACCATGATCCATCAGTAGAAATATGCAAAGGAGCTAATAAAAAAGTTTAAAATAGAGGAATCCAAAGAAATAGACACACCTATTGCAACTGCTACTAAATTAGATGTTGATGAATCTGGTTCGTCTGTTGATCAAAAGTTGTATAGGGGTATAATTGGTTCACTTCTGTATCTTACTGCTAGCAGACCTGACATTATTTTCAGTGTAGGGCTTTCTGCTCGCTTCCAGGAAAATCCTAAAGAGTTTCACTTGACTTCCGTCAAAAGAATACTAAAATATCTGAAAGTCACCATTGATCTGTGTCTTTGGTATCCCAAAGGTAGTAATTTCAATCTAGTAGGATATGCTGATGCTGATTATGCATGGTTCCTAGTGGATAGGAAGAGCACCTCATGTATGACACACTTACTTGGTTCATCTCTTGTGTCATGGGCTATCAAAAAGCAAAACTAAGTGGCCCTATCTACTGCTGAAGCTGAGTATGTGGCTACTGCTTCTTGTTGTGCTCAATTGCTATGGATCAAACAACAGTTGGTAGATTTTGGAATTGAAGTGGGATGTATACCAATATTCTATGATAACACTAGTGCTATAAGTATGACAAAGAACCCGGTTCATCATAAGAGGACTAAGCACATAGATGTTAGACACCATTTCTTAAGAGATAGCTGTGAGAAAGGATTGAATTTAATAGAATTATGTGCTACTGATAAAAAAATAGCTGATATATTCACTAAAACACTGAGTAGAGAAAATTTTGAGAAGAACATGTTGGAATTAGGGATGATTAAGATCACCTAATAGGTCCAGTTCAGAATGCACAATGAAAAAAAATTGAAAAAAAAATATTTTGGTTAGGAGTTCTAACTTTCTGTAAATATCTATATCAATTCTTACTCAGTCTCATACTTTAATTTGTATACTCCTGTGACATGTGTATATATGATTCTCTAATCTCTTACAAAGTTTTCTACTATGGCATTTGAGGCATGTTCAAGAGAGTTCTACATGAAGAACCTGGTTCATCAGTATGTGTTCATATGAAAGATCATGTATGTTTTCTATACTCTGCACAATTAGAAAAATTAATTTTCCAATCACGAGCAAAAGTCCTACATTTGTCAAATTCCAAGAAATTTTATCCGTTGAGCATTGAATCAGTTTCGTTCACCTAGAACTCTAAAAATCGGGATTTTTGCCTAAAATCTAGCGAAGCCTAATAATTTCTAAGAGATTGGAATTACACCTTGATTAGACCTCTAATTAACCCCTGAAAAGCTGTCGTTACTACACTTATGACAAATTGTCTCTAAATACACACCACACCTCTTCTTCATAATTCCATAACCGTCAAAATATTTCCCAAGTTCTGATCGCCCTTCTTCTCCAAAATTCCCAAATTTTGTCAAAGAAACAATCAACCATGTCTAATCCCCAAGATAATCCCGGCACTCCCCCACCAGCATCCCCCTCCAATACATCCTCATCTACTCCTCCTAGTGAATCCTCAAAACCTAGGTTTCGTAGGCAAAAAAAGTTGGCTAGAAACATTGTAGCATCTGGAGCCCTGAGGAGAGTTCTAAATGAGAGATTGAAGGCTAGCCAGAAGAAGGAAAGCCCTGCTCATGAATCTAATTCCAGCTCTATGTCTGAAGCTTTTATTTCTTCCAGTGAAGGTGAAGAACTTGGGTCTTCTGACCCTAAGAAAATTCAAGAAACCCCTGGTGAGGTAAAATCCTGTGTGGTATTTTCTTCTGTGGTTGAAGACATTGAAAATAAGTTTGTTCTAGTTGGTCCTATTAAAGATGTAAAGGTGGCTGAATCAAGTTGGAGTGGAGGTAAAAAGAAAGGAAAAGAGAAAGAGGGAGCAAGTGGTGATGAGAGGGGAAATGGAAAGGAAAAGATTCTTGCTATCTGTTGAGGTGTTGAAGAAAGTGGCATCAAGTCAGGGGGAAGTGGTTCTAAGGAGGCGGTTAAAGGGCTTGTTCATCTAAGCAAACAACGAGAAGAACCTGTTTCATCAGTTGAGGAAACCCTGCCTGACCATCTGAAAAGAGTTGGGGCGAGCTATGATCCAAAGAAGCACAAAGCTTCTTCATAAAAAGATCCAACTACTTCCAATCTAACCAAGAAAAGCAAAACTTCATCCTCAAAACCTACTATCCCTTCAGTGCCTAAGGGAAGAGCTACTAGAAGCAGGGTCAAATAAATTGAAGCAGAGTTACAAAAAGCTCTGGAAGAAAGTAGGAAGAAGAAGAAGGAGAAGGGAAAAGCAAAGGTTGTAGAAAGTTCTGAGGTGGAAGAAGAAGAAGAGGAGATGGACCTGGTCCATCAAGAAAGGGGAACAACTGTAGAGGTTCCTGCTCCAAAACCTAAGAGGTCCAAGACTTCCTCCAAGAAGTCCCCTTCTGATCCTATACCTGTTGAATCCTCTTTAGCCAAAAGAACAAGGTCTACTGTGAAGGGTAAGCAAAAGAAAATTGTTGAAGAAGATGAAGAGTGGAGTGGTGAAGAAGAAGAAGAGGAATCTGAGAAAGAACAAGGGAGGTTTGCCATCTTTGGCAGAAGAATTTTTTTGAAATGAAGACTATTGGGAGACCTGAACGAACCAGGAATGAGGAGATTGGTGGACGCTTTTGCTGCACAAGGGTGGAAGAATATGGTCTTGGAAATGGATGGGAGGCTGGCTAGAAGAAAATTGATTAAGTTTATGGAAAATGCCACTGTGAAGAATGGGGTAGTCACCAGTTTGGTGAAAGGAGTAAAGATGGAGTTTGATGCATTCAAACTGGGTGAGATTCTGGACATACCTAGTGAAGGGTATGATTATTATACAAGGCAAAGGTGGCCATGTCTGGATTCTCTCCCCACTGCTCTTCAAATTACTAGAAATTTCTATGATGCTTAAGATGCTGAAGATGTGCCTGAAGCCAGATTCGTGCAGAAAAGTGAGATGAGGCCTGAGCACAAGGTCTTGTTTGAGTTTGTTAAAAAGTGCCTAACTCCTAGACATGAGAGAAGGCACACTGCCAACTACATGGACCTGGTGCTTATGGAGTGCGTTGTGAGAGGAATGCAGATAAATTGGCCTGCTTTCATTGTCAAATTACTAGACAGGGTTATTAATGGCTCCAAGGCACATGCAAATCCATATGGGTTCATACTCACTACTGTGCTGGACAGGCTGAGGGTGACTTTGAAGAAATAGCAGATGGCATCAAGCAAGGAGCATTTTGGTGTTAAGACCTTACTGGCTTGTGACTATCCTGTCAATGCCATCCCAGTTGAACCTGTTTCATCTTTGAAGACACTTGTCAACAGCAAGGTTAGGGCCTTGGTTCAGGAGTGTGGAACTAAGGATGAAGAAATTTCTAGGCTCAAGGCACGCGTGGCTGAATTGGAGAGTGAGAGAGATGGCCTTAGAAATGAGCTAGAAAAAGAAAAGGAGAAGAGTGATGGAATGCTTCAGAATATGCTCAACCTTCTCCGATCTCAACCCTATAGTTCCTCTAAGCCCTAGGTCTTCCCGCACTTGTCTTTAGATCCAGTCTAGTAACCCCCAGTGACCCGATTTAGGGATATTTATATTTTTTTGCTCATGGTTTGGAGGTGTTTTCTTTCTTTTTGTGGTTTGTTTATGGAAACATATCCTTATCAATGACAACTGCTGTTTTTCTTGTTCTATGAAGATTCTGATCTTAATAGTTTAATTATGTCTGTTGATTATTGATAAATTGAATCATGTTTTCACTTGCAGTTGACCCAGTGGCCATGAGTAACTATTAAAATCTGGGATTTACACTGTGTGTGCAACTTTTCGATGATGCCAAAAAGGGGAAAAGATATTGTGCTTTACTCTTTATTCTGAATAATGTGATATTATAACCTAATTAAACCCGGTCTTTGATGATAAGTCAAAAATTGTATGTTAAGTAGTGATGGTTAATCTGAGTTCTTACAATTTACTTAATCAGTAAAAGCACAGAGTTTGTCATCATCAAAAAAGGGGAATTTGTTGGCCCAAGTTCAGGTGAAGTTTTGAATAATGGCAAATGAACTCAGTCATGGATCAAGTCCATCATGTGAGGCACAGTGTCTATCAACCTATACATATGAGATACACGTGAAGGAGATAAGTATTAGTGATCAAGCTGCAATATCTCCTAAACTAATCGAAAAGGTTGCATATTGGATGAGGAGAGAAAGTCTCCTTATGAGAAAAGGACACAATTTATATAAAGGATAGGGTTGGAGTTTGTGTTGTTCAAGGACCCAACTTCGATGGAAGATCAAAAATTGAGTCTAAATCAAACTCTAATTACTAAATCATTAAATAACAGTGATTGTTCTCTTTTACGGGCATTGCACAAATGCAGAATTAAAATAAATTGAGAGCAAAAGAGCGAGGCAATTTTACAAGCAATTTATGTGAGATTTAAGTGTGCATTCCTGAAGCTACTTGGACAAGATAGAAGAACCAATTCCATTGTGTCTTTCTTTTTTTCTAGTTCAATGTAATAGAGGATTTAAACTCGTACCTTTCAGCTTTCGTAAAAACAATTGTATTAGGTACTTTGAGTATACAAGTTAGAGTTAACTTGAAGTGGTTGCAGCAGTTGAGGCTGTGTACCACAACGGGATTAGAGTTTAATTCTTAGGTTTACAAGTGTTTTGTAAATGTTGTTTTGGCTCAGTGATTTTAGTGGAAGCTTGGGAAAATCCTACTGAGTAGTAGGTCATGGTTTTTCAGCTTTTGAGCCAGGTGTTTTCCACGTAAAAATATCTATGTTCTTTATTTTATGTAGTTTTAATTCCACAAACAGTAGTAGAAAGTATACCTAGAAGAACCAGGTTCTTCTAGAGAGAAATTTGGGTACCGCACAAATCACCCCTCTCTTGTGTGGTATTGACGTTTAGAACATCAACAACAATAACTGATGCTGGTATGACCACAAACCAACTAAAGGAATGCAAAGACCTAGAGGGGATATGGGGGTTTTGGTTTCATAAGACAACAAGTGCACAAGAAGTGACAGACAGAGTACACATATAGGGAAACATTAATTTTAAAGGGAAGGGAACATATTACAGCAGGTTAGTAACATAACTTGACTGCAGAAAACCTACAAGAATGAGAAACTGAAGCAACTAAAGAAAGCATGTTGTTATTGAGGCTAAAAAATTAACTAGGACATACCAGTAAGAGAAGCAAAGTGCTGAAAAGAAAAGTAAGCAGGATTCCACAGTCCAGCGTTGGCTTTCAGCCGGCTAGACAAAGTAGTAGCACAAGTAGTAGGGTATTTATAGTTATGAAAACGAGTGAAGAATAAGTTAATAAGTAAAGTTTTAGCACAAATATGGAAATAATCACAATAAGAATTAATTAACATAGCTGATTCCCTTTAATTAAGGAATCACTGCTTAACGGATACTAACAGGTTTAATTAGGAAAAAAATCAGTTTGGGGACAGATTTATTACTGCCATATAAGGGGGCAGTAAAAGTATGAAGTAAATGACTGAGTCTACATACAAAAATATGCTTAAATTTGGAAAAGGATTCAAGGTAAAATATCACAGTAATTCAGGAAGGGGATCAATCAATTTAAACAAATGAATAAAATTAAGGTTTATAAGAAAACCTTTTGCAATCAGTCGCAACATTGAGGGAGTCAGAATCAATCAAGAAAGGCTCATGATTCTGCACCTCAACATATAAATAGCAAGGAATGAACAAGCATGCAAGGTCAAACACGTTGACAAAAAGAAGCAACACAAACATACAGTAGCAACAGGGGTAAGCTAGGATTTAGTAGTAAAAGAGACATATTCTAAGTACATTAGTCAAGTAGGTCAAGTAGTCACGTAGACTCAAAAGTGAAGAAGAATATAGTAATAGGTAAGAGAGTCAGAAACAAGTAAAGACCTTCAAACTCATAGTAATAAGCGAGGAAAAACCTTTTAAGAAATTAGGGATTCAACAGTAGTTGAGTTTAAGAGATGGTAAGAACTCAGAATCAGATAAGTCAAACAAGAAAAAGAGCGTCAGAAACAAAAAACTTAATCGAACAAGTACACATTCCACAAACAAGGACAATTTCAGAACTCGGATAAGACCAAAAGACTTTGAGTTTTCAACATGCTGAACCAAGTAGAAAGAAATCATAAACAAGTCGTTTGAACATAGTAAAATCATAAACAACATTAAAAATAGAGAAGGGATCCTTAAAAAATTTAAGGGAAAACCCTAATCGTTGAAACATCAGGAGTTATTTTGAAAGGAAATTGAAGAACCTTCGAGAAAACACTTAAGAAGTTTGTAATAAGCACAGATCTAAAAGAAAATCAAAAGACCTTAAATCTAGGGTTTCAAAGAACCCAGAAAAGGTGAGAGGCGCCTTGAAAATTTACCGATCTAGCTGGAAAAGTTAAGGATCCGACTTGAACGGCAATGGATGGCCGGAGAAAGACCAGAGATAGAGGTTGAGCAAGGACTGGACCAGATCTCTTTGAGATCTGGCCATGAAATCACACAAACGGGCCTCAAGAAGATGTAGGAGGTCGGTATACATCTCAATCGACCATGGGTGTCCATGGATCGGGTGGGGATTGAGGTTGATTAGGGTGAAATGGGGTGGCGGCGGCTAGGGTTTATGTGAGGATGCAGAGAGAATTGAGAGAAGAGGGATTCAAGGGAGGAGCTTAGTGGAAAATGAATTAGGGTAAAGGTTGTTTAGGTTTATTTTAGGAAGGGTGAACGTTGGCCGTTGATCTAAATGATCAACGGCCTGGATTAAAAGGGTAGGTTGGGAATCCGGGTTTAGGTTGGTTGAAATTCGTTTGGGGTCGGGTTTAATTGAAATTGGACCAGGAAAATTGGGTCTGATTTGGGGCTAATTTTAGGCTAAAAATTAAATACAAATGGGCTGTTATTTAAATAGCCAATTTTCCCCTTTTTAAAAAAATAAAAAAAATAGTAAATAAATTTCTGAGAATAAATTGAAAGCACTAAAATGGTTCACAACTTGTAAATAACAATTTTAAAATATAGGGCTTAATTTTATTAATATAAAACACTATTAAATCTTAAAAAAGGCTAATATTTTAATTATATGCAATTAACTTTTAAAAAATACTAAATAAAA
Source organism: Nicotiana glauca (assembly GCA_026770625.1). Taxonomy (NCBI): domain Eukaryota; kingdom Viridiplantae; phylum Streptophyta; class Magnoliopsida; order Solanales; family Solanaceae; genus Nicotiana; species Nicotiana glauca. Next base: position 42,034 of record MU669341.1, read on the forward strand.
CTGTGAAAAAATGCAAAAACTACCTTAGCCATACTTTGGCATAAATATAAAAATTCAATAAATGAATCATTAAAAAATAATAATTTTGGAAATAATTATTGGGATTTTATGGAGGAATAAAGGGAAATAAATCGATTTAAAAACCTTTAAAAATTATGGAAAAATAATAAAACATTTGGACATGCTTATGTATGCATATATATGTTGTTTTGAAAGTATTTTGCATATTGAAAAAATATAGGAAAAAATTGGGTGTCAACAGCTGCCCCTTTTTACCGGGGAAGGATGAAAGAGTTGTCGGGTAAAGATACGATGGCCAATTTTGACCGTGCGAAACGATTTTGGAAGATTCAGGCTGCACCCCAGTTTCCAAGCTGCCTACATATCCCTGGTTTTACAGGAATCAGGCCATATGTAGTTCAGGATCCATTAGCGGAGTATGCCGACGGGTATTTTCTAAGAACGAACGCAATATCTAGGGCTGGGTGAGTGGACGGCTAACAGGAACGGTTCGGTTTGGATATGGCTGCGAGCACTCGAGCGAAATCTCTCCCGCCGGGGTCTCTGTTGTTTGCCGGTTTACCTGCAAATAAGCAATACAAGCATATATTGTGCGTAAATTTGGACATGATGCAGATTCCCGTTGTACCATGAATGCTGTCTTTGGATGGTTAAGATGACGTCCTTAGACCATGATGTCCTGAGCCATGAAGCGTATAATCAAGGATTTGCAGGCCATAAAATGACGTTCTCGGGCTATGAGGATGGTGCCTCCGAACCATGATTCCTTTGAATAATGATATGCAAAAGATTGAAAGAAAATCCTCGGGCTATGAAGATGGTGCCTCCGAACGATGATGCCTTTGGATGAGTTGGCAATATTTCAGCCCATGAAGGATGAAGTAGCATGTGGCGATCTTTCATCCGTGCAGATGTGGCGGTCTTTCAACCATGGAATGTAGTAATATGGTGATCTTTCAGCCGTGCGATGTAGTAATGTGGCGATCTTTGAGCCGTGCGATGTGGCGATCTTTCAGCCGTGCGATGTGGTGATCTTTCAGCGGTTCAATGTGGCGATCTTTTAGCCGTGCAATGTGGTGATCTTTGGGCCGTTCAATGTGGTGATCTTTGAGCCGTGCGATGTAGCATTGTGATGAAGACAATGTTTAGTCTTGGAAGGTAGAATGGTAGCCTTATGCAATGCAGATGCAATAGAGGTAGAGCTTAACCTTAGAAGGCAGAATGGTAGCCTTATACAAGTTGGAAGGCATAATAGTAGCCTTATGCAATGCATATGTATATGGAGGTAGGGTTTAACCTCGGAAGGCGAAATAGTAGCCTTATGCAAGTTGGAAGGCAGAATAGTAGCCTTATGCAATGCAGATGTAGATGGAGGTAGAGTTTAACCTTGGAAGGACGGAGAGTAGCCTTATGCAATCCAGATGTAGACGGAGGTAGAGTTTAACCTCGAAAGGCAGAATAGTAGCCTTATGCAATGCAGATGTAGATGGAGGTAGAGTTTAACCTCGGAAGAAAGAATAGTAGCCTTATACAAGAAATAAGATAACAAATGACATTAGAGTTTTCTTAGATGATAGCTTATTGCGGTGTTGTGGTTATTGGGAGCATTGTGACATACGGGACATCACTGTTGTGCGGATAGCAATTGTTGGTAAGTGCAACGGTTCTGAGAGTTATATTCCTGAATAGTGTTTGTCTCATGGGTGTATAGTATGTTTGATGATTTCGCAACCCAAGTGTTTGCATCCAAAGAAAAATTGTGAGTTTTATAAAGGGGGAAGGTCAGTTCGTATCCCCGCTGGCTTTGCTTGACTTTCTCAGCTTTGATCTGGTGATACTGTCTGTATCATTGGGGTAGCGTTGCTAAACAAAGTAGTTTCGAAACATGCATTATTTTGTAAGAGTATGACATAAATATATAATTAAACCAGGTTTTAGATGAACTGACGATTGTGACGTGGTTCGAGATATTGCAACCTCTCTTGCTATGGAATTTCGAGGGTCCTCCTCAAAATTCTGCCCCAGTTACTTCCGATTGTTGCTCATGCGGTGATCGGCTAAAATTACTTCGGAATTTTTAGGGTCCTTCTCAAAATTCTGCCCAGTGTCCAATTTTGGGGAAAAATGAAAATTTTATTAAGTTGTGACCGAACCCATAGGACTGCCTACGTATCCCCTCTTAAGTAGGAATTAGGTCAGGCGTAGTTCAATTTACGTCATGTAAGGAAATCATATGGATTAAACATAGTAACGCTTGACTACATATAAATTAATCGGCTTTGGCCAGACTTCTCCATCCACTTCTACAAGTATGAGGGATCCTCCTGTCAAAACCCGGTGAACCATGTATGGGCCATGCCAGTTGGGAGAGAACTTCCTTTTGGCTTCATCTTGATGCGGAAAATCTTTCTTTAACACCAGCTGCCCCGGTGTGAACTGTCTTGGCTTGACTCTTTTGTTGAAGGCTCTAGACATTCTGTTCTGATAGAGTTGATCATGACAAAATGCGTTCATTCTCTTTCCGTCTATAAGAGCTAGTTGCTGATAACGGCTTTTTACCCATTCTGCATCGTCGAGCTCAGCTTCCTGTATGATCCTTAAGGAAGGAACTTACATCTCAGCGGGAATGACAGCCTCTGTACCATAAACCAGCGTATAGGGGGTTACCCTAGTTGATATGTGGACTGTGGTTCGATACCTCAATAGAGTAAATGATAACTTCTCGTGCAATTGTTTATGCTTTTCTACCATTTTCCTCAATATCTTCTTGATGTTTTTGTTGGCGGCTTCTACAGCTCCATTCATTTGAGGCCTGTAGGTTGTGAAATTCTTGTGTCTGATCTTGAAAGTTTCACACATAGATTTCATCAAGTCACTGTTGATCTTGGAGCCGTTATCAGTAATGATTGACTCTGGCACCCCGAATCGACAAACAATGCGGTCGCGGCAAAATTCTACTACAACTTTCTTAGTTACCGCACTGTAAGATGCTGCTTTGACCCATTTGGTGAAATAGTCTATGGCTACCAGGATAAACCTGTGTCTGTTGGAAGCGGCAAGCTCAATTTGTCCAATAACATCCATTCCCTAGGCGGTGAATGGACATGGTGAGCTTGTTATATGGATCTCGCTCGGAGGTACCTTTATCATATCTGCATGTATCTGACAGTGGTAGCATTTTCGGACATACTGTATGTAGTCTGTCTCCATGGTCATCCAGAAGTAGACAGCCTTGTGTATCTTCTTTGCTAAAACAAAACCGTTCATATATGAACCGCAAGTCCCAGCATGAATTTCCTCTAGCAGTTTGGATGCTTCTTTTGCGTCGACACACCTTAATAATCCCAAATTAGGAGTCCTCCTATACAGGATTCCTTCGTTGTGAAAGAAGTTGTTAGACAATCTTGGAAGTGTGCATTTCTGAGTAGGATTCGCAAGCTCTGGGTACTCTCCTTTTGCCAAGTATTCCTTGATATCACGAAACCAAGGCTTTCTGTCTACTTCTTCTTCAACATGGGCACAGTAAGTTGGTTGACTATGGATTTTCACTGGAATGGGATCAATGAAATTCTTGTCTGGATGTTGTATCATGGACGATAGGGTAGCCAATGCATCGGCGAACTCATTCTGAATTCTGGGAACATGTTGGAACTTCGTCTTCGTGAACCTTTTCCTCAGTTCCTGTACATGATGCAGATACGGAACTATCTTGAAGTTCTTGGTTGCCCATTCTTCTCGTACCTGATGTATAAGTAAGTCTGAGTCTCCAATTACTAGCAGCTCTTGAACGTTCATGTCAATGGCCATTTTGAGTCCTGAGATGCAAGCTTCATACTCGGCCATATTGTTGGTGCAGGTAAACTTGAGCTTGGAGGACACTGGATAATGTTGACCGATTTCTGATATCAAGACTGCTCCTATGCCAACTCCTTTGAAGTTTGCTTCTCCATCGAAGAACATTCTCCAACCATTCTGCAATGTCTCTCCTATAAATGATACCTCTTCATTAGGAAAATACATTTTCAAGGGTCCGTATTCTCCATCCACGTGATTCTCAGCGAGGTGGTTTGCCAATGCCTATCCCTTGATCGCCTTCTGAGTCACGTAAACAATGTCGAATTCACTCGATAGGATTTGCCACTTGGCTAGCTTGCCAGTGGGCATGGGCTACGGAAAGATGTACTTTAGAGGTTCTATCCTTGATTTGAGATACGTTGTATAGGCACAGAAGTAATGTCTCAGCTTTTGAGCTACCCAAGTCAAAGCACAACATGTGTGTTCCAATAGAGAATACCAAGCCTCGTACGGGGTGAATTTCTTACTGAGATAATAAATGGCTTGTTCCTTTCTCCCTGTTTCATCATACTGCCCCAAAATGCAGCCGAAAGCTCCATCTAACACTGCAAGGTAGTGTAATAAGGTTCTACCTAGCTTGGGCGGAACCAAGACTGGTGATGTTTGTGAGCACGTGATTTTTGCCCTAAGCAAATTATTCCTAAAAAATCCAAACAAAATGATTTTAATTTTTGATGATATTTGTGGCATTTTTGTGTTAATTAGTTGCATAACAATTCACATTAAAAATACAAAAAATATGCATATGCATCAGGGTTTTTAATTTTACAATTAAACAAATTAAAGGAAAATAAAATAGCATTTTTTGTATTTTAATTGAAAAATTACCATAAAATAGATATTAATTAGTTTAACAATTTAATAAAATCAGAAAATAAATGCAGAAATACAAAATAAAAAAATAAATACAAAAATACAGAAAACACAAAAGAAAAAAAAACCAAAAATACAAAAGAAAATAAAAAAAATATATATACAAAATACAATACAAAAGAGTACAAGATAAATAAGTGGGCTAATACAAAAATTATACCAATTAATAGCCCAAAAAAGAAAAATTGTCCAGGCCCAAAGAGGAATTTACCCGGTCTGCCCAGGGAATCCAAAACGACCCCGTTTAAAAGCATGAGATCTGGACTGTTGAAATATTTGATCTAACGGTCATATAACACAGACCATTAATACATAAAACGACACCGTATTGTATTTTAATCTGGGCCGTTCATTCACTGGATCTAACGGACGAGATCAAAATTTCATTAAAACCAAATGATGTCGTTTCAAGGCTCAATGAATCTGAGCCGTTGATCCATCTAATCCAACGGTTCAATATCAACTAAGGCCTTTTAATATATCATAATACATACCCTTTTTCATTTCATTTCACCCTTTCTTCCCCGTCCAAACCCTAGCTGCCCTTTAGTCCTCTCCAGAACCCCGCTGGAACCCTACCGGTGGGAGACACTACCTTTACCAATCACCCTATCATTAACACCCTAAAACCACCTCAACCTCCTTATTCCACCCCTCCATTCCTTTTTCCTCGAATCTTCCCCGTTTGTCTCGAATACCTTAAATAATGTCGCCGGAACCCTAATTCCGGCGAACACAAGTTCACCCAAATAAACCCAAAATTACACCCTACCACCTCCTCGTTACCCTCAATCCATTTTTGAAGGTTTTAGGCCTTAAAGGTCACTGGAGAAGTTCAAAGATGAGTCTGAAATTTCTCCGGTGACCCCAAAATTCAAGAAAAGACCATAAAAGGCCTCCTGGATGCCGGAATTGGATTATTAAAAGAAAAAGAAGAAAAAGAAAAAGCAAGACTGCCTGAGTAAACGAAAAAATAAAAAAAAGCTAAGTTTTCTTATTTCTTTCCTTCTTTTGATTTTATTTCTGTGTGTGCATGTGTTTTAATTGTTTTCTATTTTGTTTATGTTTTTTTAAGATTACTAATTCTATTTTAGAAAAAATATATATGTTAGCTTGTAATTTCTGAGAAGGTTAATTAGATGTTAATGTTAGGATTTAATAAATGAATTTTGATTGGATTAGACTTTTGTTAGTTGCTGAATTTCTCAATTCTATTAAGTGTTAGTTCTTAAAATTTTTAATTCTGATATGTGTTAGAAATAATTGTTGTTTTGTTAAAATTGTTACTTGTTAGTTTTAGAAATTAAATTAATAATAATTAGTTAATGTTGATTATAGCTGCTAGTATCTGATTAATTTTGATCCTGAAATTAACTAATAGGTCAGGGGTAAAAGGGTAATAGGTAGTAGGGTCATTTGGTGAATTCAAGTCCTATTCAGGGGTAATTTGGGGTACAACAAAGGGTTTAAATATAATAAGTCTTAGGAGGTAGGGTATTATGGGCATAATAAAAGGGCAGTGCAGTGAAAGTTTAATAGAATTGGGGGCAAAAGGAGAATTACATTAGGATAGAATATTCTAGATAGAGGAACATGGGTAATTATGTATAAATAAGGGGTAATAATCGAATAACTAGAAAGAATAGGGATATAATTGAAATAAAAGGGGGACTAATGGATAATTTCAGAAGTTTGAATTTCCCTCTCTTTCAAACTCTATAAATAGACCTCAATAGGCCTCTTTCAAGAAGTTTGGGCAATCTGAATCTACCTGAAAATATTTCTGCAATTCTAGATTTCTACTTTTAAAATTCACCATTTCCAAAACTCTAAAATACCAAAAACAGATAGAAAATCAAAAACTGCACTGTTTCATTAGTTTAGATTAAAGACTGTTGATTGATTTTGTTGTGATTCTGGAAGTTAAACTGCTACGAGAGTGTTGATTGAGTCTATGTATTCATTTGATTACGATTTGGTTGTGGTTTGAATCTGGTGAGCTGAAGCTGTATCTGTTGATTTGCTCTTGTTGTTATTGCTGTTGTTGATCCCTGTTTTTGTTCAAATTGACATAGAATCTCATTGATTTCCTTCTATTTCCAGGTACACCTCTATTACCTGCTGATGTAGTTTCAAGTCGACGAAGATGAAATAAAAATGTTTATTTGCCATTTCAGTTTGCTTTTACTTTATATTTGATCCGATCTATGTAGAAATACTTGTATTCATTAGGATTAGTATGATATGTAATTGAACTGTATAAACTCGGACTGTTTGGATTTTACAAGATTTCTAGTTCATTACAGTAGTGTAATCGTATTTGAAATATGTTAATCAGATGCAATAGTAGTTGGCTATAATCATTTGTATCATTTAGGAGCATTTAAACTTGTAATGGACTAAAACTAA